>RJWJ010013315.1:0-40095 GCA_004363605.1 Indri indri
CTTTCTCATCCTTCAGGACTAGCTCACATGTCACTTTTCCCCCAGATATTTTTTTTTTTTTTTTTTTTGAGACAGAGTCTCACTCTCTTGCCTGGGGCAAGTGCCCTGGCATCAGCCTAGCTCACAGCAACCTCAAACTCCTGGGCTCAAGCAGTCCTACTGTCTCAGCCTCCCGAGTAGCTGGGACTACAGGCATGCACCACCATGCCCGGCTAATTTTTTCTATATATATTTTTTAGCTGTCCAATTAATTTCTTTCTATTTTTGGTAGAGACGGGGGTCTCGCTCTTGCTCAGGCTGGTCTCGAACTCCTGAGCTCAGAACGATCCGCCCGCCTCGGCCTCCCAGAGTGCTAGGATTACAGGCGTGAGCCACCGCGCCCGGCCCCATGAGGGTATTTTGAAGAAAGAAATGATTATATTCCGTACTCTTGTTACGTTGAATGAACATTTCAGTGGTCTTTGGAAATCCTCAAGGTTCCTAACAGTAGTGAAGGCTGTGAAAATAAGAGTGAAAGTAGAGGACAGGAAAGTTTTTTATTTAATGTTAGCTATGAAGCTCTGTGGCCTTACTTTCAACCTCAATAATCAATACCGCCCACAGTAGGAACACTGTGCAGTCAGTGTGAGAGAAAGTGGGTCATTTACATCCACCTGAAGTCCGATTTGACATGTTCTTAGATAGTTGAAGATTATACAAACAGACTTCTGCTGGCAAGCCAAGTTAGACTCAAGGATCCTATTCTGACAGTGTTCATAAGTGGCTTATGCAATGCAGAAAAAGAAAGATTGAGCAGGAAACAAGCAGATGATAAATCCCATTTTATCTCTTAGAAAGAATGATGCAAATCAAAGTACAGAGTCACTGATCTGACTTAGGAGTACAAAAAGATGCACTCACTTAAAAATGATAAATTTAATAACAACCCATAGTAATGTATTTATATGCTTAATATATTACCAAGTTTTCATATTTCACAGAGAAATAAACTAGAGAATAATTCTCTTTGCATTTTCATTTATTTAGCTCAGAGCAATAAATTTATATGTGGCTGACTGCCTGCCTGGACATATATAAATCTTAGTCATATTATTATCTTGTTATAAAATTCAAGAT
Organism: Indri indri; assembly: GCA_004363605.1. Taxonomy (NCBI): domain Eukaryota; kingdom Metazoa; phylum Chordata; class Mammalia; order Primates; family Indriidae; genus Indri; species Indri indri. The sequence continues at coordinate 1,117 of RJWJ010013315.1, forward strand.
GGCAAGATATTGAAAACAAGGAGCAAATACAGAGATTTCAAACATCATAAATATATGTGCATACTCTAGTTTATATTTAATATAGTCATAATCCACAAAGTCTGTTTTCCTTTTAATCACTTTAGATGTTAAATAGATTTATCTTAATCTTGAGTCAATCCTAACTCAGGTGATTTTTTAATCATGATATGCTCTTAATAATAATAAACTTTATATATTTCAGTCATTTATAGACTCAAATTACAATTACGATTCCATACTGAGTTTTAAGATACTTATAATTAAGTAATTAGTTGATATTTTTGGAATAGGAAAGAAAAGGGAACATATGGACTTATTAATAGTACCAGTTGTTTTATAAATAAAATCTTAAGTTTTCATCTTTTAACTCATTAAAGGAATTTAATAGTGTTAAAAATATTAAATTTAAATTGCCAATTCAAGGGGAATGTAATGAGAATTTTTTGAGAACGTCCAACTGTTTCATGCTTCAGGGGGATATAATGAGAATTTTCTGAGGATGTCCAACAGTTTCATAGATAAGACCTTATGCCCTTATAGATGGTCCTATGTACCTGAAAAGCTGGGAAAGTATGTGGTAGGGATGAGAGCTAAATAGCAGAAGTGAGAGTACTTGCCCAACTTCCTTTAAAAGATAAATGATTTTTAAGATAGAAGAAAATTTCTCTGACAGAAAAGTGTCCACAACAGTGCTACACAAACTGCTAGCTCCACAACCGTTACCAAACCCTGATAATATCAAGAGCCTGTGCCGAAATGTAAGTCAACTACAGTAGTCACCCCTTATCCACAAGGGATACGTTTCCAGACCTCCAGTGGATTCCTGAGGCCTCAGATAATACCAAGCCTTGTATATACTACATGTGACAGTCAATCTGCTAACAGGAGAGCCACCAAGTGACTAAGCGGCACGTAGTATATACAGCGAGGATACGCTGGACATAGGGCTGATTCATGTCCAGGGAGGGATGGAGTGGGAATAGAGCAGGATGGTGCTAGTGAGATTTCATTGCGCTACTCAGAACAGTGCTTAATTTAAGACTCATGAATTGTTTAATTCTGGACTTTTCCATTTAATATTTTTGGACTGCAGTTGGCTACAGGTAACTGAAACCACAGAAAGGAAAACTGGGGATAAAAGAGGACTACTGTATGTCTCTATTTTGTTCAGTTCAACTGATAATTTTTTAATAGCAAAACTTTTTGGATGAAAGAAGCAGTGTGCTGGTTTACATTCAGATGTAAGCTTCTCATCCTATTATTAAATAGTGATACCCAGCTGGCAGATCAGAATTTATACACAGACCACATTTTTAGTTGTACCGGTCTAGAGAAAAATGCAAAATTCATGTGATTCAGGTTGGTGGCTACAACCCATGAAGTCTACAAATTAGGAAGAATGCACATATGGACTATAACTATTCTATGTAAGAAGTCATTAAGCTGGCGACTATCTTTGGAGCCCTGAAAATATCAAATGTAAGTCCCAAGTACAGAGAAATAAAAATGTTATAACCCTGAGAGGCACACCTCACACACACAACCATGGACAGGTATACTCACAGCCACAGACAGGTACACCACAGCCACACACAACGAGGCCCCAAGAGACAAGGACTACTGATTCTACAAAGAGTCATTTGCAGGAGAGAAAAAACATCACCGAGTACAAGCCATTGTTAATGAGATCGTCGGATGGGGTTTTGTGCTGTGCCTTTCAACATGAGAAAGAGCCAGAGCTCAATAGCACATCCCTGCTCTGACAGCAAGGGTTCTGGGCTCCTGGCTGTGTCCTCCCTGGAGTGGAAGGCAACAGTCCTCTCAGGAACCACATTTAACCATGGTCCAGGGCAGAGGAAGAGATTCTAAGCCAAAGAGGACACAGAGAGATGAGGTGGGATCTCCAGCTCTCCAGAGCCAAGGTACAGCCAGATGTGATGGGTACTTTTGAGGAAACCAAAAACTCACTGAGAAGAAAACAAAGTTTTTTTTCCTCACTAGAGGGGAGACAAAAGTAGGTTTATAAGGAAACACAGATATCAGGCACTTAGGCAAGGGGGAGTTGAGGAAAGGGATCGGTACCGCTGCAAAGATTGAAAATGCAAGAGTAGGACAAAGCTCAACTGTGAATGTAAAACCTTCAATTTATAACTTGGACTTTTCAATAACATTTTCAAACAATCTAACATTGTTAGAGAGAGATTTGTGTTTAATTTAGGACCAACCACAGGAGGAAGCAATTTTGACCTCTCTATTTTGTATCTCAAACTTCATTGACTGATGTCTGATGACTTCCCCAGTTTATACTGTATACATTCCTAGATAATTTTCTCTCTTCCTTGGGCTACCCTTTGAAGTCCTGATTATATTTATTATCAAAGAGGAATCACAAAAAAGACCTTAAGAAGAAGTTGAGCTTAATTTAAGCAATCAGCTTCATAAGATTGTTTCCACTGTATTATAAACAGTGGCCTCTGTGAATGAGGTGAGCCTGTTTTGGAAGAAAAAAAGCAAGGATGCTTATTCAAAATCAGATTTTGCCTTAGAAAATAGGATTAGAAAACTCATAATTCACTTAATTATGTAAAATTCCCAATTATCATATTACCAGTATTAATTTATTGAATATTTTTAAAAGAAATTAGGCTAAAATTATGTTTAAGTTCTTCTCATTCTCACTTGTCTGTCTCCTCCCTCCCTCCTCCCAACAATAAAAATGAGAGAAATATATTCAATATACCCTAAGCTGATTAGGCTCTGGTTGGTTCTTCCACATTACTCTTAATATTTTCCCTTTTTATGAAAGACCTGACAAAAATTACCCTGACAATTACCCTGATGAAAGGGACAGCTTCTGATGGAGCACCAGGGGAGGACATATTTCTCATAAACAATCTCACTCTGGCCTCAAACTCATCCCATTAGCTCTGAAGGATGAGGCAACTAATTATACAAGAGGCTGTTGCCAGAATTTCCGACATGCTATAAACGCTTTAAATATAGGGACTGACAAACTGAATAATAAATTCTTTCTCTACTTCACATATGGCCTGTGATCCTGTGGCTGAATATTTCAAAACAATGGTGCAGTGAAAACTAAAATAGAGCAGTAGCATATGGGGTCTCCAGGGTGAATGGAGCTGAGGATTCCACGGTATTGAACAAGCAGGTAGGTGGCGCTGCATTTCCCAGAATGCTCCAGCTCAGGTCAGCACGGAGAGTTGTGCTAATGCTAACTAGATGTCATTAGCGGAGGAGGCCCTAGAATGACATCATGTCTGCAGGGACCGTCAAGTGTGTAATTTTGTCCATACACCTTATCACATTCTTTTTCATTTTTTGATCAATTTGAACACTAAGGCTAAATAAATGAGGACTGAAGTACATCTATTTCCCATATGTCGACTAATTTTTATAAATCTGCCATTTTTTTTTTTTTTACCAAGTTTTGTTTTGACTCTTTCAGATTGGAACAAAAATCACATTACGCACTGTACAATCAGAGTTGAACTCCTGACTTTTCTAAACAAGTAAACAAACAATTTAAATAGATACTGAGTCAGACCACCACGAATCAAAGATTGTGCAAAAAGAGCAAATAAATAATCACAAAAAGTGTGTGTTGTATTTAGGTGACTGTTTCTTTGAATAAAGCATTTGCTATTATTCAGTGAGACTATTATTATTAAAGACCATAAATAGAAATTAGCAACTTGATAATAAAATATAAGTTGTTTTCTCAAACAAGACCAATGTCTTAGATGAAAAGCATGGTAAGAACATATTCGAGGGGACTGAAATATTATTTTAAGGATATTCCAAAATATTGAGATGAGCCAAAATAATTATCATCAAAGGTGAATCACCATTTTTGAAAACAGCTAATGTGTTTTATCGGTAATTGAATATTTCCACTCACACCCAGCAGCTGTGTTGTTGCCTGTAGTGGGGCCCTATTATGATGGCTCAAGCAGATACAGCATAGCCCCAGGGGAAATTATAACAATAGGCAAAAGTAATTGTATATTCATCCAGGTTCCCTTGGCTTTAGCTGAAATTGACAGATTTATGCCTAGTATTGGGGCCTTATCAAATCCTGGGGCTAAAAGGAAGCTGGGGCTTATTTAATCCAACTCCCCATCTGATGTTTTGTTCCCCTTTACAATATCATGGACTCCTGTACTGTGGGACTTTTTTGAATTCCTTCAATAACAGGGAACTCAAGATCTTACAAAGCCAACTTGCTTTAGTCAGTCATCATTTAAGTTGTTTCTAAGTTAAGTAGACACGAGAAATAGAGTCAAAATCCCCTTCTCTCCTTTTCCTGAGATAAGTAGCCTTCCAGATTCTCCGTGACTGTTTATTATCTGTGTGGGTATGGGGGTATGATTTTCCCCTTGAACTATGTATTTTATTACAGAAAAACATCCCTTTTTCTGATCTATTAAAATTCAGATTAGTGAAAAAGAAGAGCCCTAGGAGGTCATTTTGTTTCTGGTCAGAGGTTGAACATTGTTTATAAAATTAATTAAGCTCATTGTGACCCACCTAGAAGGGTTGAAAAAGATCAGGCAGCATTCTGGGAAGAAAGACCCTCTCAGTGACTGGATTATAGATACCCTGGGTCTTATTTTCTCCTGTTATAAAAGTCTATCAGTCTGATTTTCTTTGTTCAGTGACTGCTACTTAAAATACCATCTAGAAAGGTAATCCCCAGAATGGTGCTTTTATTGTTTGAAACTCAGGAAAACAGCAATACGATCTTTCAGCCTGTGTGCGCGGCAACAGCTATGTCACCTTCTTGGGCTTGAAGGTCAGTTTTTCTTTATGTTAAATCCCCGTCTTTAAATTAAGAAGAAAATCATGGAAAGGAAGCTGAAGTTTTAACTCACAGAGACAACCTCTGCAGTTGAGCAGTGGACCCAGCGCTAGTTTAAATTGAGTAGCTAGACATCACATGCAGCTTCTTTTCTAAAAGATTTTGAAGCATAAAGAGAAAGCTAGGAAGGAAAGGTAACAGATGCAGCAATGAAGATACCCACAGGCACAAGAAACCTGGTGGGATAGGGCCTTCTGGGAGCCAAATTTGCCTTCCTATCCCAACGGGAACAAGCTTGCTTGTCTATTAAAAGGACACAAAAATAACTATGTGAGAGAAACGAGAAACACCTGCCATCAACATTGAGCATGAAGAAGAGAATACAAAAGTGAATGGAGAAAAAGCTGATTTAGGAGAAGGGAAGGACAATCACCCAAATAACACATATTTTTAAAAAGACAAATATTGACTTCAGAGTAGGAAATGTTGAAAATGTATCAATAGGATCATCATGGTCGATTGCACTGGTAATGTTCGTCTCAGTCAACATTAAGTCGGAGAATGACATCATGGGTTTCGCTCAGTTCAAAAACATTAGTATGCCTACTATGCACTAATCACTATTTTTCTGCTGGAGCCACAGAAAGGAATAATGCATGGTCACTACCCCAGAGGAAATTGCATTCTCAGGACTATCAGACTGTTTACAGTTAATTTCAATTTAATGCATTAAATGCTGTAACAGCACCAGAATGGGAATTCAGGTCAGACTAAGGGATCAAGGAAGATCTATCTCTCTAGAAGAGATAATGCTTGAACTCTCTTTCATTTAGATCAAAGCTCAACACTGTTTAACTCCATGCAATAGGGCAACTGGCATAATCCCTTTGAGCATGCTTCCTCATTAATTAAAAGTGGGTGTAATGATACCAATCTCACAGGTTTGTTATAAGGATTAAAAGATCAGACACATGAAGTGTCTTGCACCCTACTTTGTATGTTGTAAATGTTTGCTAAATATTTTCCTTTCTGTTCCCTATAAAATGTTAGTGCTGGAAGGGGCTCGAGGTGCGAATGGCCTATGCTGCCGTGTTATAAATGAGGAAGCTATAGGCATGAATCTCGAGTGACTTGCCCAAGGTCATACCAGTCAGCCACAGAGCCAGGTCTCCTGCTCCTAGCCTAGAACCACCTCCACAATACTCACCATATCATTTCCACACAGTCGTGTGAAGATTAATGAATGACTGTGATAGGACGCACTCCAGAGGCTAATCATTATGCGTGATAAATATGGAGACACTGGGAGAAAAAAAGGCAAGAGACTGTGAAAAAAAAAATGCTGTAATCCTACCACTTTGGAGGCAGAGGCAAGGCACAAGGATGGCTTGAGCTCAGGAGTTCAAGACCAGCCTGATCAAGAGTGAGACCTGTCTCTACTAAAAATAGAAAAATTAGACAGATGTCATGGTGCACACTTGTAGTCCCAGTTACTCGGGAGGCCAAGGCAGGAGGATCTCTTGAGCCCAGGAGTTGGAGGCTGCAGTGAGCTATGATCATGCCACTGCTCTCTAGCCTGGGTGACAGAGCAAGATCCTGTCTCATCAAGAAAAAAAAATCTGTGAAATGTAGTTGAGCAATAGATTTCAAAACTAACCTAAAAGGAAACTTAAGTCAGAAAATAATAAAGACAGTTCAATCATTATTTTTATGGACCTTAAATAATGCAGTAAAATAACAGATACAAAAGATGTTTAAGATTTAATCAAGTCATTTTTGAAAACTTTGAATATGGACAGAACTAGTATCAGCAGGTAAAAAACAGCTAAATTTAAAAATTTAAGTTTTTGTTAAGATTCCTTAAATTTTTTAGATGTAAAAGATGATATTAAAAGTTTCCTCTGTGAAAAACTTGTGGAAAATGTAATATCATTGGATCTAATTTTTGGAAGTGACTTTTGAATTTATCTAGTTCAGGGTTTTTCAACCTTGGTACAATTTATATTTTGGACTGATAATTCTTCAAATTCTTTGCTGCGGCGAGTGTCATGTAGGATGCTTAGTAGCAGCATCCACAGACTCCACCCAGAAATGTCAACAGCAACCCACCCACCGCTAAGTTGTGACAACTAAAAATGTTTTCAAGCATTGCCAGACGTCTCCTGCAGGACGAAATCACCCCAGTTGAAAACCACTGATTTAGTTGAATGTTTTAACCATTGTAAGAATTCATAATTTTATAATATTTATGAAAGATAGTCAGGTTCAGATCATTTCCAGGATAAGTTTCTGCATTTTGAGACCTTTGACCTCATATCTGAACAGCCTGAATCTTTTGAAAGTTATTGTATTGAGCTCAAATCTGCTTTTGTAGATTTTCTACCAACCATATACATTTTTCCCTCCAAAGAAACATGAAGAACTTTTGATGCCTTTTCTCCTTTCAAATATTCAAAGGCAGTCATCACGTTTCCTTTAATTTTCTCTTCTCTACCCTAAACTTCTTCCAAATTTAACACTTACTCTTGTCACATCATTTGTAGGTCTCTCTTTATCTTTGTCTTCATCTTCTGGGTGCTTTGTATGAAATATTTTGTCAGTACTCCTCATACCAGTATTAGTCCCCCTACCCCTTCCTTGCAGATAAGGAAACTGTGAGCCACAATGGTTATTTGGTTTGCTCAAGTTCTCATCAATAGCGAGTAAGGGCTGGGACTAAGGCTGGGCCTCCTGTTCCCAGCTGAGAACCTTTATACTCCACACATAGTCGCTTAACACTCAGACAGGCACGGGACAAGGGTTGCTGGGACTGGGAGGAACTGTTTCTCATTCTAAGCATCAGTTCACCGAGAACCAGCAGTTGCTCCAAGACCGACGTGAAAGTGGCAAGGCAGGAGTAGCACACACTCTCCCTGAATATTCTCTCAGAATATTTCACATCCTCCACTGGAGTCAGGTTGCTTCAAGAAACTATTGATACATAAACCAAGTCACCTATGTCTCTGATCCTCAAGTTCTTCATTTCTAAATTAGATATAAGAGTGGCAATTGCCTCTTAGTGTGATGGGGAAAAGTGAATCAGATAAATATTCAGTATTATTATCTTCCTCTCAGCTACTGTGCTGTGTACCATGGGCATATTGAATAACGGATCAACATGATAAAAAACATAAGGCTGATAAGCCGGCCAAAGGAAGGAAAAGACGAGGTGTAAGTACAGAGAAAAAAAGGATATTCAAATAAGTCCAAGCTTAAGAGATGCCAGAGTTTCCCTAGGTAGCACATCCCAGGTGCAACCAAGGTCTTCACTTAAACAGTTGGCAAAGAAAAGCAAGAAATTTAGGAAATTTTAAAGTGCAATGAAAGTCACATGTTAGTAAACAACTTTCTATTGCTGTTATTTTCTTGGTCCCAAGTGGTGGTGTTCTGTTTTTTGTGCTTTTTTAAGGGATAAATTTTGAGGGGGAGAAAGGATAATTTCCCTTTCCCACACTAGCAAACAAGGACAAACAGTCTCTGCTTGGAACCAGTTCATTTTATCTCTGAACTGGGAAAGTTCTTTATTAGACTGTCTGGATTTGCAAAGTATGGTTCTATTCCTGAGGATCGCTGATTACTATTTTTAAGTTGGTTTGCTCCATTTTAAGTTTTAACACATTTATGGCGAAGCTTCTCCAGGGTCAGAGTCTCCTCTATTTTCCTTGACATAGGAAAATATTTTTGTTCTTCGGTAGAATTAAATTGGCCTGTGCATGAATCTCTTGAGACATAATTGGACCCAACTGCCTCTAGAACTTTTTTTCGGGGTCCTCTTTCCTTTTGTGTACTGCCTTATTTAAAAGCCTCTATTCTGCCATGAAGGCAGATCTTGATTACTCCAGCTCAATAGGCTATTTCCCTGCTGTGACCTTCCACGCAGGAGGTCTGCATGAAAGCCAGGCGCGGCTCCAGGAAGGAATGCGTAGAATCGCCTGGCTCCAAGTCATTATTTTTCACACTGTGCCATGCTGCTGAGGAACAGACCTTTGCCACTTAACCCCAGGCTTTGGTGGTTCTTAATTAGGTTGGCTGATTCTCTTCCAGTGCTGGGGGCCTTTGAAGTTACCAACAGCATGCTCTCCGATGCCACTTGGAGAGAGCACAAGTGAGGTGTGGCTTGTTTGGCAGACTGGCTACCTGCACACTGGCACTGCTATGGCACGTGTCTGTGCACATTAGGCACAGGTAAAGAGACAGAGAAGCATATCAAAGTGCTGGATAGGTATGAAATTTTAGCTGCCCATTGTAGAACCCCCTTCCAATCTTGGGGGAAACCCCCATTTCTGGAGTCTTGGTAGGAGACAGAGTCTGGTCTCCTAGGCATCCCTGGCAGCTAGGGCACAGAGATACGACCTAGAATTGACCAGGGAGGTGCTCCTGCTCCACAAGACCTAGGACTCAGAGAGTGAAAGCATTCACAGCAAAGGCAACAGCGTGGCAAAGTCAGCCACAGGGATAAACAATGTCCTGGGGCAGCAAAGCCAAGTGTGGCACTTTTAATCTTTCCTGCGGCCTGAATTTGTCTGTGTTTTTCTGCTGCCCAGAATAACTCAGCTATGCTTCCATCCTCCTTCTCCAGCCTTCTATCAATTTTGTGAATGATTCAATATCCTTCCAATGAATACCCAACCAGGCCCTATCTCTGACTATCTTGCTGTGACCTTGGGCAAGTCATTGAGCCATCGTCATTGATAAACTGGGAAAATAATAGTATCTGCCTCTAACGTTAGTAGAAAAAATTAAATGAGATACCTTCAAAGTGCTTAGCATGATGGCCGAGACATAGTAAATGCTAAATAAATGCCACCTATACTCATTTTTTATCACTAAATTTTTATTTACATATATGAGTGTGTTTTGTCAACATATCTAAAATAATGACTCTTTAGAAATAAGATCATACATCCCTTAAATTTATTTATGCATTCATTCAGTTATCCAAAAAACATTTATTTAAGCAATTATCAGTCCCTTTTCAAGGAAATAAAAGGTAAGCAAAAAACACAACATAGTTCCAATTCTTAAGGTGAAATAAATGTCAGGACAAAAAAAATCTCACATACAGATGCAGGGCTATGGAGCAAGGAGAATGGTGCCGCGAGAGAGCGAAGCAGAGGGATGTGGCTTCCCCACGTCAGAGAGGGCATCCCGAGGCACAGGGGGATCTTGGAGGTGGGATCTGAGGAGAAAATAAGAGTTAACCAGCAAAGATGTGCAAGAAGAGCATTCCGGGGCAAATGAACCACATAGCTGAAGGCCCCGTGGCAGGAGAAATCGTGGCATGTTCAAGGACAGGGACTTGTCAAGGACCGAAGGGACAGTGTACAGCACAGGGCGTGGGAGGCTGGCGGGGCGAGGCCCTGCAGGGCTGGCAGGTGAAGTAAGTGTTTTTGAAGTATCCTAAGAATGATGAGAAATCACTGAAGGATCCAAGAAGTGTCATCCAAGTAGTTCTGCTTTAGGAAAAGTTCACCCTGGCTACAGTGTGTAGGATGCTTGTAGACTGAATTAGGTACCAGCATAGAGATGGAAAGAGGTGGATGAATTCAGGTGTTTAGGATGTAAAGTTGACCAGACTTTGGGTGGGTTGGCTATATGAGGTGAAGGAGAAGGAGGTGGAGGACGACTCTTATCCCCCACCCCCAGGTTTCCAGTCGTCAGAATGGAGACCCGGTGTGCTTCAAGAGGAACCCAGTACGTTGTATGCTTAGATAACTTCCCATACAATGATACTCCTAAAACATTAATCTGCAGAGTGTTTTAACATTTACAAAGCTCATTCATACTCATTCTCATTGAGGCAAAAGGGAGAGAAATAAATGATTTGTTTCTGGATGGCAAAGCTAGTACGCTAGGGAACTAGAATCGGAGCCCACATTTTCTGCTTCCTGGTCCAGTGTGTGTTCTGTTACACACAGCTGACATTTATCCCTATCCAAATACCTCAAAGGATGCCAGCAGACTTCCGAGACAGGTTCTCTTCCACAAACACATGGCCTTTCACTCAACACATTATATTTAGTGAACATATATGTTATCTGTTATATGTTCCTGATACCACAAAGAGACTGACTAGATTGTAATTCTTGCATTACCCCTGCAAAATTAAGGAAAAGAACAACTTGAAGGCTAAATACCCTGAACAACAGTTTCCCCAGTGAAAACTAACCCATTGTGTTCCTTTACATGCAAGAAAGTAAGACAAAATTTGTCCCCAGGGGCAGCAAGTAACAGAACAACTTCAGAATCAGAAAAATCCAAATGATTTCTAGTTCTGTCAATTAGAAGTAGCCAGGTGATGTACAGCAATTCTTTAGGCCTTTTTTTTTTTTTTCCAATTTGCAAAATTAGAACTTATATAGTAAGCTCTTTAGGATATTTTAAGGATTAAGTATGATTATACAGCTACAACTTGCTTCAGTGGCTTCAAAAGACTAAGCTCTCAATAAACGGTAACTAAAATGAGGGCTGACACCTTCTCTGGAAACCACTGTTTAATCAAAAACATGAGCAAAGGGCAAGTAAAGAAAGAGAAGCTGAGCATACACGGTCATTTTGGGGGAATTCAGGGTAGTTTCAGGGCCAGTTTGTGAAGGTGAGAAAGAGACCTAGATGTTCCTGAGGGGCAGAGTTACTGATTCATCCTTTCCTGTCTTCATGAATTAATTGTTAATTAGTACTGTATTAGAGACACATAGCCAGATCCCCCAGTCCACCTATGAGAATTTTATCACTGCGAATTACCCTCTAAACAGTCCACGCAGAGATCAAGAGATCAAAAAGTGGATCTGACTTTTTTATAGTGAAACAATGTCAACATACACTTCCATATCTGTGTGGAAGAAAAATGGCCCTCAGAATTTCAAAAAACTGGGCACCCGCTTGGTATCAAGACATTTTTTGTCATTTTGAGATTCTGGTGATTACTAATTTGTAAGGCTCTGGCACAGCAATCTGCCATCGATGGTACTAAATAATCAAAGCATAAGCAGAAACCTAGAATCACCACCTGTTTTTCATATGAATTATCTAGAAAGATGGGGACGCAAGAGCACATACAACTAGACTGTGAAGTTTCCTTCTATCATTCAGAATCCAGTATTTCAAGATTTATTCACAAAGGTGTTTCCACAAAATATTGAATGACCATATACCAGGAATTGTGCTAAACACTTTGCATGTATGCAAATGAATAAGATACTATTTTTGCCATCAAAGAGTTCCTGGCCTAGTGGGTGAAATAGAGACCAGAAAATGGTTAATGATAATATAATGCATTTGAAGTTTTACTAGAAGCAATCCTCTAGCTTCGAAATAATATGAGAGCAGGAAAGAGTTCTTAATTTATTTTGTTTCTCCAAAGTTCAACAGAATACTACCCATAGCAGTTACTCAATAGAAGTTTGTTGAATGAATGCATGCAGGTATGAATGAATGAATTGCAATGATTTAGGCATCAGTGGGAAAATGTGCACAGTGCCTTAGTACTTCAGGACCACAGACTATACATAGTCCCAGAAGGTTTATGTGGCGTTAGAGCTGAGAGATTACTGTGGGTTGTCTCTGATAAGTTGCTTTGCTGACTCCTTTCTTCATATTGGCAAACACCTCCTTGCCTCTCTCCCCCTGTAGACAATGGGAGTCCAAGTTTGCAGCAGCTGGGCAGCAGACTGTGATCAACAGATTAGTGGGGTGGGTCTTGTTGTCTGATGCCTCATGTCTCAGGAAGCTGATAGAAAAATAAGGATACTGGACAAAATTGATGGTACTTAAGAATTGCCTTTAATGTTTAATAATTTCTCTATAAAATTAAAGAAAAAAAGACATTTTGTATACATTTAGCCAAGCCTACTTTTCCAGCTTGAGGAGAAAAGAAGATGGTCACGTTTTCATACTGAGAGAGGCAGATAGCAAAGGGAAGACCCAACTTTAGGCGCTGAATCAGATCTTATTTACCAGTTACGCTACTGGTGACATATAAGAGATTCAGATGTGTATGTATGTATGTATATGTGTGTGTGTGTGTATATATATCTGAATCATTCAATATATATCAATATATATGAATATAATCATTCTATATATACACATATATTGCATGAAAAATTAAATAAACAAATGAAGAATGAGTGAATGAACTCTGACTTGGCATGTGAAGAAAATCTTAAATAGGAGTACAGTTGTACCCTATATAAGAGAAAATCCTAATTTCTGATACTATCAGCCTAACTAAAATTATATCAGATTATTTCTGCATGTCTCATAATTTTATCTGTGTTAAAAAAAATTAAGCATAAAACCACAACTTATGTATACATTTTTGTTCAAAGAAATAAAATGTACTGGTTACTTAATTTTCCTGATAACAGAGGGGCCTGAAGCTGAGTTTGATGTTCAAGCCCAGTGGCAAAAATAAATAAATTTTCCATGTGGTTCTGCTCCTTTTTTCCCCCAGATGAAAAAAAAAAATTATACCACTCCAATTACATCAAATAAAGACATCAGTTATCCTTAACCCAGGCTGCACAAAATAATCACCAAGTGAAGTTTTAAAAAATACTATTATTGCTTGAGTCCCATCCCAGACCAATTAAACTCGATTCTCATGGAATAGGGACTAGTCATGTGTATTTTTTAAATGTTTCTGAAGAGCTTCGAATCAGTGGTCTGGACTAAGAACTACTGAGGAAGCTCATTGACACCACCTGGCCAGCCAGGTTGCAGGTGCTAACCAATGCTTCTCAAACTTTGCCACACACAGGAATCACCCAGGGATCTTGTGAAAATGCAGGTTCTGGTTCTGTGGGTCTCAGGGAGGGCCTGAGATTCTGCCTTGCTAAGGAGCTCCAGGTGATGCTATGATGTTGCTGGTCCATACACCACACTGGAAGTGCTAAATCACTCATGAACAGCTTACCTACAAATAGCGGAGGAAGAAACAGATCTCGGGAGAGATATCCCCAGGGGTCACGTGCAGCGGCACACACTCAAACCCTAACAGTTATTAAATAATGAGGGACGTACAGATTGGTAAGTGGCCACGGCTCTGAGCTCCCCCACCCGGCTAGTGTGGGCCCTCTCTCAGGAAGCCCCACTTGCCACAATCAATTCAGAAAGTCAAGTGTTAATGCTTGCCACCTCAGGGAACCTCCGGCACTAATGGCTTATTTTCTGTTCTGATTGGTTAGAGCCTTTGCTGAATTGGCTATTAAATCTTTTAAATATCACTCTTGAGCACCATACCAAGCTACGGCCCCTGCATGGGTCAGACCTAGAAAACTGCCCATTCACTGTCTGGAGGTTGTGTTATGTTGAAAAATGATCCATTTCATCACTAACATAGGTGATTTTTAGATGAAAGAAGACATGAGATCAGCAGGGTCTCATGACAATAGGCAAATTTAGGTGAAAAAACATAAGTTGAGGAAAAAAGGGATCAAACAAAAATGAAAAAATAATAATGATTCATTATGCAAGTTCATCATGAACAGGGAGATTGAACGAGAAGAAACCCTTGGTTTAATTAAAGATTAGAGTTTCTGTGGAACTGAAAAGAATACGAAAGACTTGCTCTACTGTCATCAGAAATCACAGGCCCAGCTAAAAAAAGACAGTGTATCCATAACATATTATTATAAGGCTTTGCCTTGCTTTGACAAACAAGTAATTGCAAAGCACCATATGTATTACCACAACGAGTTCCTATAAATTTAAGAGAAATATTTGGTTTTGGAAAAATTTTTAGGTTGATATTTATTCATGTGCAATTATTTATTTTAAAAAACAATTTTCCAGATTAGTAGTTACAACTTAGTGTGTCTGTACATGTAAAGGATTTTAAGAAAAACTGGAAGACATTTCAGATCCTTACCTTCTGTATATTTCTTCCCAGTCTAACCAAGAAACAAGACAAGAACAAGAAAAAACCAAGCCATCTGTAGATGTATGCCTTGGGTTCGTATTAGACATAGCAGAGAGAAACAATTCTGAGAGTTCTTGTCAACTCTGCGATGCCTTTTTAATAGAATAAACCAGGATAGGCTCTCTGTGCTTGAGCTGTAGTATTTTTATTAGTTTTAACTCTCTGGTGTACCTACTTGGGGCCACTGAGTCATTATAAAGTATTACATGAAGATTGTGAACTTTTAAAGCATCTTAAAATATATCCATTAAGGTTGTTATGTACACTTCATCAGTCTTCTCATACTCCTGGATGCATAGCTTCCACGAGCTATTGCCATCTACTATGCCATTACTCTGCCTGATATTTGTCTTACTTTCATTTACCTCAATTTGTACTTCACCTTGAATTTTTTAAAAGTACAACGGAATTTCTAATGTGATTTCTGCCTTTATTTTTCCTTTTTCCTGTGGATCCAAATTAAATGCTGTGTCATTTTTAATGTACTTAACAAAGGAGGTTTTGAAGCTCAGAAACATGTATGGCTAATTATCTGTAACCAAAAAGCTATTTTCCACGTCTTTTCCCCTTTCCCACATCCCCCCTTGCTAGCACTTCTAATATCGGGACCTGAAAATCCTCCCACCATATGTCAGAGATATTTGATCTTTTTCTGTCTAAGCCTGTGGTGGGGCTTATAGTTCACACTGTCTGCTATGTCCGATTCCTCCTCAGGGGAGTCTGATTTCACATTCTAACTGCCCTAAATAGACTTTAGAAATAGTTTCTTCTTGCTAGACTCATAAAAGAACAACCACAAAGAATGAAAAGAAATAAACAAGCAGCAGACCTATAACTAAAAGACAAAGACCTTTGCCTGGTCAGCCCTGTTATCTGACTGTCTACAGCTCTTCCACCCACCTCCTGCCATGTGTGACAACCAATCGTAAATAGGAGCAGAAATACAGATCCGACTTGCCAAGCATGCACAGATGGGGCCAGTCAGGACACAGAAGCAGGTATTTTTGGCCCTCTGCTTATTGTAGACAGAAATTTATTTGAAGCCTAAAATGTGGAGCTTTCCCAGCAAACCTAACAGGAAAATGTTTTTAAGAATGCAATACAGTATAAAAAAGATTCCTTAGGTTTTGTAAATAATGCATCCAGATTAAAGAGAAACATTCATGCAACTTGACATTCATGAACACGACAGCAGTTTCCATTTTTCTCCCCATTTTTTTACTGACTGCTGTCTCCTCTTGGTGGGATTGGCAGGTGGTACCTCTCCTGCTGCTACTTGCAATGAATGACCTGTGATGGCAGATGAGGTCTTTGTGGATTCTGGCATGAAGTTTTCTTGCTCTGTTTTTAACCCTAGCGGAGACTAATTTAACCACATATTGCTGTCTTGAAATTGTAGCCAACTGGGACTTCTAATAAATAAAATTCCTTTTTTGTCCATTAGGAGGCCCTGCTACCCCCCTGTGCAAATTCTGAAGGGTATATTTTAATCCCCAGGCCATAGAAATAGACTGACCAAAGTGGTATTCAGGATAGCACACCGATGTGTACAAAAGGGCGAAATTGCTTTCTGCCTGGATGGGCACAAGATCATGTTGGAGATACTAAAGAAAATAGCTGGATCTTACGGAAACTCAGCTGACTGTAATTGTGTTTGTGGGAAGACTATGGAGGCTGAGAAGACCTATAGTTAATGATGCTTTTGGAGACAGGGGATACCCTGTACCCTACTGTGCTCTTCCATGCCTCCTCCTCCCCTGTCACCAGCCACCCGGTAAGTTTCAGCACTGACTCTCTGTCACGTGCAATGACATCCATCACCCGGCCTATTTACAGAGAACAAGCTTCTGTTGATCTACCAGAAAGGAGAGGACAGTCAAAAGGATAGTGCACAATAGATCCTCACTCAAAGAACATTTATATTACTTACTTTTGAGCAGTGTCTTAAAATTTATACCCATTTTAATAAAACAACTTTTTTTCATAATAAACAAGAAGCAATGAAAGATTAACTCTGAACCTGTGGCAAAGCTCACCTGCCTATTCATCCAGAATGTGGCCTCTTGAGAAAAATATGTAACAAGAGTAACGTTAGTGCTCAGCGTTTTCCATTTTAATTGGTGCTTAACCTTGTACATATGCCCAAGTTATTTCTCTTGGAGACGTGATTGACGTCAGAGAGTATTTGTACAATTCCCTTATAAACGAGGGCCAAAAAATGACTTGTAAAAAATGGTTTTGGAAAGTGAAAGATGGTTTAGAAAAGCACAGGGAAAGAGAAACAGAAGAGCGATAGAATGTGCCCATGTATTCTGTGCCATGTGTAAAGAGAGAGGGAACAAACCTTTTTATGGACTTCCTCAAAGGACACACACACACTTTAGCAAGACGCGTTTGCACTATGGTAATGGCCTCTTTGTTGAATGCATTTCCACCTTATGCCCCACCAGGTGGGGAGGAGAGGGGCAGTGGTCATGAGGGGAACTTCGGTGGACAGAGGTAGAACCTTGTCATAGAAACTTCGAGATTCCCAGTTTTCGTGTCAGTTGCTGAATATTATAAAGCAATAAATTGGCATTCGTAATGTGATATGTCTTCCTGAAGGTCTACAGGGAGAGACTGGGGGCTGTTCCGTAACTAGAGTCTTCTGGATCCTTTGATAGTTTTAGCTCTCATTATATATTAACCAGTTGAACCTGGTGGGCACCCTACTCTTAAACTCTAAATAACGTAATGAAAACATCGAGAGATCTACCTGCTGCTCCAGTTTGCTAGAAAATATAGCAGGAGTCTGAGACTGCAAGGATAGAACCAAGTCATTACAACTAAGCAATCGCTTTGTGCAGCCTCTTGGAAAACTTCCTTTTGGTTTTTCCCTTGGTGATCATTCCTTGTGAATGACTGTTGCAAAGCACAAACATTCATGGTTTTTGTCTTTTTATTTGTCCTGTGCTTTCTTAATTACAGTCTTAATATGGAAGGTCCAAACAATGCAGAGATACATAGAGCAAGAATCAAACTAAAATGTCTTTAGAGGTTAAGCAGGCCGTGTGAGTGTGCGAAGCAAGCCAGCAGGGAGCGGTGGGGCCCTTCCAGCCCTTGGAGAACTAGAGAAAACATGCCCAGCCTCGATGCTTGGGATTTCAATTCGGAAAGCTAAGCAACAACAACAGCAGCATCACTTCTGGCCAAAGTACGTCTAAGAGCCCAAAAGCTGCCAATTTCAACAAGGAAATGAGAGCCCCCTTCACATCCCTGATCACTTTAAATTATTTCAGAACATTATTCATTAACTTTCCTGCATGTGTCCATGTGTTGCATGCATCTATGCTTATGTCTGTGTTTGCTAAGACAGTGTCATCACTTAAAAGGTATTAAGCATTAAACAATAAACAATGAGACGGCATAGCAGGGAGCATACCCATGTGGCCCATGCATGTTGCCTCTGATGCGTTGGCAAGGAAAGAATGGACTGAATAAGAATTTGTGTAGGCTCACAAAAATCACAGCGACTCTCTGCATTAAAAATGGGAGTGCATGGGACCCAGAGCCTAAGCAGAGGGATGGAAGATGAGATATGTTCCCCTCCAGGCAGCAGGAAACTGCTAGGGAAGACGGCTCAGAGTCTGACGTGAGTGCTGGTGGGAGAGAGAAATTCAGGTGGAGTTAGGTCAGTGAAAAGGAATTGACTCCGTTTGTAAAAGAGAAAATCATGATGGCACAGACGTCCATAAGATGAGAGAGCATCACTGATTTTTTTTTTCAGACAGTGCATTAAAGACAAGGAGAAAGCAAAACAACTTCTGACGTTAACTGAAGATGACAAATTGAATTTACGAGAAAAAAAAAAAATGGAAGCCTTAGAAGGGAGGCTTTCAGACAAGAAGAAAATCCTATGGAACCACCAACTATTCTACCGCTGAAGAGCTTGTGGTTTCAAACATCTTACTCTTCAAATCATATTCCTTATGAATATTCAGATATATATGTGCTCCAACCCTGTATAAAAACATTGAACCTTTTTATTTTCACAGTAAACTCTTTTTCCCTCTCTCCCTCCCTCTTTTTCCCCCCAAACGTATGCCAATCTCAATGAAAAAAATAAAAGATTTAACTGGTCCCTCAGTATGTCAGCTATGAAGTCATACTAAATAAAGATCTTCCTTATTGTTCTTTATCAGAGGAAAATAAAATAGAAAGATCTGAATCTGTTTCTTGCACTGAGGAAATCCATATTTGGCTCTTTTAAATGGCATGCTCATTGAAGCCCTCAGAACTGAACTTTGTTCTTCCTATGGGTATGAGGTAAAAAAACAAACAAAAAACTCATCTTCTTATTTCACGTTTGGCCACATAGTCACAAGGTTCCTCTGTCAGGAGCTCCCTGCAAGCAAAGTGCTGAGAAGGTTTTGTCTCCAGTGCCGGCTGAACAAGGGAGCCTCTAGCACACCTTACAGCTCAGGTTAATCTGTAATTTAGGCTAAAGCCATTCTGTGACTTCACAAGTTGGGCTGTCTTTCAAGTGATCCATAAATCCATGTTTACACCATAAAGTTTAAATGTTGTCCATCTGCCTTCTAATCTAAAGCAGCCTTAAAAGCAGCAGCTGGCAGCAGGCGATAGCTCACATTGCCTGCCAAGGAATCCAGTTGTTGGTGTGTTCACAGCCATGGAGTTACTGCTACTGCAACAACTGAATTCACGTTGCTTCTTAACTTCAAGCTGATTGGTTTACTTGGCTGCACTTGTGTTTATTTCTTTCATAGCTTTTGTTATATTTATTTGACAGCCTCTCATTTGGCATTTTCTCCAAGGAACAGACAAGTCAACATACATAATTTCATGGGCTCGTTTTGACTTTCCGTGTAGCATCAGTACACAAGGAAAACTGCATCTGGGTAGTATTCAGAGCTGTGATATGGCACCTAAGGACAGGAAATTAAGTTAGAGTGATCATTCAGCTCTAGCATGCCTTGTTGTACGTAGGTATTGAAGCATAAAATACTAGACCTTTTGGTTCTCACAACTCTCTCACTCTTTTCTTTTCTCCTCATTTCCTTATAATCAGTTAACCATGGTTAAGTGGATTCCACATTTTCCCATTAGGGAAAACATCTTATAGATCTTATAGATCTTCTGTTCTCTTCTTTACCACCATTTCTTCTTGTAACTCAAATAGTTTCCTCTCTGCACTGTTGCTTCTCCAATCTTTCCCACATACTTCTGTCCAATTAATTTTCCTACACTCTGCTTTGAAATTCTGTGCTTAAAAATTTCCACGGAGTCCTGACTTGCCACAAGAGAAGGGCCCACAAACCTCCTTATCCAACCAAACACTCCAATCTACTTACTTTTCCTAAACATTCCAGTCGCACCTGACTCTGAGTCTTTGATCACTTTCTTTTTAATTCTTTTTTTTACAAAACAAATTTAACCTTTCATTCAAGGACAAGCTTAACTCATCTTATTCTGCAAAACCTTCCCTGTTACCCCGGGTCCTCAAAGATAAGGACATAGAGAGCCAAGAGTCTGGCTCCTGTTCATGCTCAATAATGTAATCTAAGCACATCATACACATTATCTCATATTATTCTCACAAAATACCATGAGGAAAGCATTATCAATAATCCCACTATATGGGATAAGGAAACTGAGTCATCTGCATGATTAAGTCTCTTGTCCATCGCTACAGAGCTATTAAGTGGTGGAGCCAGTGTTCAAATCCTAATCACATCATTGTAGTACTTCCTCCTTGGGACTTCTTTGAGATGTCCCTAGTTCATTAATTTGGCTGGCTTGCTTTTGCATACATACAATTTCTCTTACCTGCTGGGAGTCATAAGCCCTTTAAAAGCAGATATTCTTTCTCAAGTGCCTTACTTATAAGAAATGTGGGTTAGTTAATTGTACTCTCCATCAAACATTTCTAGTTTTCTTGAGTACATAGAATGATGATACCTAACAGCTTTCTTGTATTTTGCCATGACCATATGCTAGTTGCAGCCAATGAAATGTGAGCAGAAGGGATTTTGTTTCCAAGTGGATGCTTTAAGAAACAGAGAGCGATTCACTGTCTCTCATTCCCTCTATTGTGTCTTTCCAACAAGGTCCCTGTAAATGCTGTTCTAAGAGCCTGGGTCCCAGAGTGGAGACCACAGAAAGCAGAGTACCTGGAGGACCTATGCTAGGCCTAAGAGAAAATCAGACCTTTGTAATTTTATCACTTAGATTCCTGCAGTTTTTGTACTGCATCAAAACTAGCCTATCTAACTAATAACAAACAGTGTTTGACCGATGTCTGTTGAGAGTTGTGATGGTGACTTGTATGTGAAAGCAAACACAAGATGAACTCATAAATTATTAATACATTTAAAATATCCAGAAAATGTCTGCAAGACAGGTGGGAAAGCAAAGAAGCTTTTCACCTCGGAGAATCTGATCCTTAAGAATTTTCAGCTCAAATGTAGTCACAGTCAGATGCTGGATCATAAGAGGAGACTCCATTAAGTCCAGTTTTGATTTCAAACTCTTTTCAGAAATTTTGTATGGATCACAATTCTGTTTAAAGCACCTATGACTTTTCTATTTTCCCTTCAACCAAACGACTGTTCTCCAGTCCACTCTTACCCTCATTCCTTTTTCCTTTGATGTGTTTTCACTCTTCAGTTTTTAAGAGTCTCCAAGTGTGTACAAATAAACTTTCCCATCACAGGGACTATATACAGAGCAGCCTTCTCTATATATCACATTTCAATTTCCAGTCTCTCCAGCTGTAAAAAAAAAAAAAAAACGAAAAGAAAAGAAAAAGATAAGAACAAGAAAGGAAAAAGAGTAAACTGCACAGAACTCAGTCTCAGTTTTAAAAAGGGGAGAGGATGCTCGAGGCAACTGAATTTTCTTATTTATGGATGGAGAAGATCTGCTCTCATTTCACTTGTATGCTGAAAATATGCTGTTCTACTTCCTTGCTTTAGCTTACAGACTGTAATGTATTCATTGTTTTCATATTTGACCAAAGGTGTCCAGATGATTACTCTGTATATTATTGAATAGTGTATGGTACTATAGCTGTAGCTGGAAATAATGTAGAAAATAATCTGAATATGTATTTATTCCATGACATTTCTGGAAGAGTAAAGATTAAGTCTCAGCCATTAAAGTTTTGTTTATAACTTACAGATTAGAGAATGTAGAATCCATAATAAAAATACGATTCCAGGAGAGTCTTAATTTTAAAAGTTCTACTTAAGTGAAGCTATCTTGTAGTAAAGTTAAGATAGGAATTCCCTAAATACACACTAATGGGAGTATTTATGAAACTATTCCTAATAATGACTTACAAGCTTCCTTCTAAAAGCAACATGTATGCTAATTAAGCATTTCAGAAGATCAGACAAATTCATTCCACAATTAAACTGTTGTAGGTTTCCAGTATACGGGTGAGTGGTGAGAAGGAGGCAGGAACCAGGAGAGATTCCTGTGGGAAAACAATAAATGATATTGAAAGTGTACTCCATAGGCAAGAATACAAATGCCTTTGTTATTCTATTTCTAAAACCCATAGCTGATTTTAAAGCTTCTGAGCTAAGGGTCACTACAAACTAGAAACAGTTGCACTTGCTACTAACCAATTTAATTTGGACTATCTCAGCCAGCCTTATTGAATTCTCTCCAAGCCCCCAGAGGCAAAAAGGTACTGCTGTACTTAACTATTCAATAAGGTTTACTTTTAGACCTCTCTGGTGCAGCGTGGTTGTACATTCAGCATCATCTAGTTTAAACATATTGAGCAATCAATTTAAACTTGTTATTGTCATTGGGGTTTGAAAATTTAATAAGCAATTACCTGAACACATTCCTTTATGTTTTTAATTTCTACTGAGATGTTATTCCATTTTCAGGCCTAAAGCAATCATGCCCTCCAGAATGTTTAATTGAATGAGTCCATAATGCAAGGCTTTTTCTAGACTGTCTTTTTCTCGCATGATTTATGAAGCTGCATAAAGCAGTGTCTTCATAAAAAGGAAGCCAAGAATAAGTGAAAATTTCAAAAATCTGACATGGACGGATGATAACACTCATCTTTTTGATGTGAAGCAAGCCAGCCGACCCGTTCTCTCCTTAATATGGCAATGCCTTTTCTGTAGGGTAAATCTAAAATGCGTTACTTTCCTATTTTCAGAGACAATGCTGCAGATTTACATATAAATATACATATATATAAACACACATATATATATATTTGTTCCTACCACATAAAGTGGTGGTCTTTCATTTATAGAAGTCATTCTTTACTAAAATATTATAGAAAATAACTCTGAAAATACAGTAGAAGGTTTATTTTATCTAATAATTTTCTCTTGTTTTATGTCTAAAACAGGGGTCAGCAAACTTTTTCTGTAGAAGGCCAGACGGTAACTATTTTAGAGTGTGCAGCCATATGGTCCTTGCCTCCGCTACTCAACTCTGCTGTTTTAGTGCAAAAGCAACCATAGACGATACATAAATAAATGGGTATGGCTCTGTTCCAATAAAACTGTATTTACAAAAATAGGGGAAGGCCAGATTTAGCTCACTGGCCATAGTTTCCTCACCTTTGGCCTAGAATATTTATAGGATGGATAGTATTCTATGTGTGGTGTTTTTGTTTGGTTGGTTGATTAGCTGGGTTTTTTGTTTGTTTGCTTGTTTGTTTTTTTTGCCAAAAACATGAAGTTCTTTCCAGGCTCCCTTGGTAGATTTTCTTCCATCTGCCCCATAAATGCTGACATGTCAAAGGATTTTTTTTCTTTGACTTACTTCTTTTGGGAAAGGGGGATGCATATTTTAAACCATCCCTGTGACTTCACTTATCATTTAAAAAATAATGTCTCTCAAATTTTACCTTTAGTGCAGATCTTTCTTCTAAATGCAGAGCACTAGACCTAACTCTATATAAAATCTTCCATCCAGCAGCCCATCTATTGACATTTTTAATGGTACATCAACTTTACTATGTCCAAACCAGAACTTGTTTTCTTTCCTACGGCTTTGCTATATCTCCTAGTTAGCTATAGGAATATAACTACTCCCTGAGGTACCCTAATTCTTTTCCTTCCAATTCTTTGTTAACTTTGCTGGTTCCATCGCCTAAATGGCTCTAAACTCTGTGCTTCCTTTACCTCCACTGTCTCTCTGCCCAATTTTTTTGTCTCCTTTCTGAAATATTGTGAGAATACACTCACTGATCCCCCATTCTGCAGTCTTTTTTCTTTTTCAGAAGCACATCACACTGCTATTGCTTATTTTCCTAAAATGCACTTTTCAACTGAGTATCTACAATTACTTCTTTTTCCTACAAAAAGGTCATGATAGAATAAAAAGCTTTCCCAGCACCAGACTACACCCTTGTCATGTTTCCCTTCACCCCTACTCAGTGCCACCTCCTCTCCCTCCCTGGAATTCCCTCCAGGAGTTTTATTGGACAGCACCTCTCCTTTCCAAGACAGCCCAAAGTCACGTGACATTTTTGCACACTAGTTTATACTCTATGTTCCACAAACTGTGCTACATTCTGAGCATACAAACATAAAAAAAAACCCAAAGGCCT
Organism: Indri indri; assembly: GCA_004363605.1. NCBI lineage: Eukaryota > Metazoa > Chordata > Mammalia > Primates > Indriidae > Indri > Indri indri. The sequence goes on from RJWJ010013315.1 coordinate 25,507, forward strand.
ACAAGTTTAAAGTATCTCTGGGACAACCAAATCAAATAACTAATAAAAATATAGAGGTAATATGAGAAGCAGCACAATATAGTGATTTAAACACGGACTATGGAATGACATTATCTGGATTTGAATCCCAATGTGCCACTTAGCTGAGTGAAATTTGGCAGGTTACCTAGTCTGTTTCAGCTGCTATAACAAAATACCTTAGACCAGGTATTTACAAACAACAGACATCTATTACTCACAGTTCAGGAGGCTGAGAGGTCCAAGATCAAGGCGCCAGCAGATTGGGTGCAGGTGAGGAGTCACTCCGCATCAAAGATGGTGCCTTCTAGCTGCATCCTCACATGACGGACAAACACAGGGGCCTCTCTGGGGCCACTTTTATAAGGGCACTCATCCCATTTGGAGGGCAGAGCCCTCATGACCTAATCACCTCCCAAAGGCCCCACCTTCTGATACCATCACCTTGGTGATTAGTTTTCAACATATGAATTTGGATCAGTGGGGGGGAACGCAAATATTTAGGACATAGCAACTAACCTCTCTGTGTTTTAGACACCTCATCAGCAAAATAGTGGTATAAAGCAGCCTACCTTAAAGGATTATTGCAATGATTAAAGGAGTAAATAGTTTATAAATTCCTTAGAACAGTTTCTGGAATAGGAAGTATATAAAATATAGATAGATAGATATGGGTATATAGTGTGCATGTATTCATATTGTATATATACTCATAAACATGTATATACTATATATATTTGTGTGTGTATAAATATATATTGCCATTAATTAATCAAATCGATAATAGGAAAACTGATAAGAAAGCAAATAATTATGCATACAGAGTGAGGGCAAGTTGAAAAAAGAAAGGAGACATTTCCATGGAACTTGGAAAATGAGATGACAATTACGCAGCAGCACCAGGCTTTAAATGCAAGTTAGTCTCCAAAGCACTTGTTCTATGATAGTGTGTTCTAAGAAGTATGGTTATATTAAGGAGTCAATTTAGTCTTTTATCATAGAATTTTTTATATAAAATGTCCATTGCAGTGTTATTTGGTTTCTATATAACATCTAGCCTTAAATATAATAACTGCGAGAGTTCATGACCATGAATCTCTAAGCCCTTCTTTATGTCAATTACCTTTCCCTTTATACCATTTTTATATCTACAAGCAACTGTGCTAAAAAAGAGGTTTTAATCTGAAGTCTGAGCTTTTGAGTCCAGATTTCTCTATGTTGTGGGACAAATAACTTCAACTCTGGTGAGAGTTTTCTCAAACACAAAGTGGAGGTGGGGCCCTTTCCTCACAGCACCCAGGAGAGGATTAATACAGACACTGCCTGTGAAAACACCTGTAAACTCTAAAGAACTATATACCCAGATGGTGTTGTTATTAGTCTCCAAATCCCACCTATGCTTTCAGACTCACCTTAGGCTCAATAACTTCCACAAAACTTTTCCTGGCCATTCCATCTCAGGGATCACCTGTTACTATAAACTCAGATCATTCACTGTATCACTGAGGTAGTTCTTAATTATAAGCCTTTTTATTCTTATTATGTAATAGTTAACATGTAAAATGTATTACCCAAGTACATGTATGTGGGGGGTACCCTGTTTCAAAGACTATGCCACACACATAGTGGGGTTAACAGACATTGATTAATAATAAATGAAAGGTGGAATCGATAAGAAGGAGAATAGAACCAAATGTAATCTTATAAACAGAACAGGTGTCTTGCACCTACTTAATTTGGAGTACACCCTTCATTATTACAATGTATATAACAAGCCAAATTATTGTCTTGTTTATAGAAACCATCAGTTGCTATGTTAATTCTGAACTGGAAACTGGATGAGCGTCTAGTTGGTGCCAGTGCTGAGGCTTCCAGGAGCGAACAAGACAACAGGCTATTTCCTTCACGAAAAAAGAAAAATGCCTGAGATGACTCTTGCCCCAGCCAAAAGTATATCTCTTGTATAAAATCTCTCTCCATCAGCAACACTGAGGACCTGGAAGCCTAACACACAGCAGGTACTTGGTTAATGAAGATATTTAGTATAATGTACAACATGTAGAAAAAGGACAATCAGAAACTAGAGGACAATAGAATAATTATAGGATATAGAGATCAAAACTGAGTAGTGTAGGAAATTAAACTTAAGCAATATCCTCTTAAAAAGTATGACTCAGAAAAAATATTGACATGGAAAAGACAGGAAAAATCAAAATTGCAGAGCTAGGCAAGACTTTTCCAGCAAGAGTTCTCACCAAATGTTTTCCATGTATTTTCATGGCATTTGTCAAGTTGTATTTAAATACTGTAATTATACATTCAAATTTTAGCTAAGCACACCCTCTTCCCATAATGCTTCCTTATAAAACCAGTCTTATTTTTGCATTATTATTTTGGCAAAGTAGGAATTTTCATTTTCCTTCCCTTGATGCACTTTAATTTTAAAGAAAATAGAAATCACATGCCTTGAAAAAACACACACTCTTATAAATATGCCATGTCTTTAGAAGAAAAGAAGGGAAATGAAGATTTATTTGATGTAATTATGAACCTAGTAAGTATACTCCCTATTTGGGTAGACAGTTTATAGCTGGGCTTTTAACTCATTACATACATGGCTAAATGGCCCACAGACTGAAAGGTGACTGGGGTTTCAGTGATTTTAAAGCTGTAGTATTCTGCTGGCCTTAGGAATGCCAATAGAACTTAGATATAGATAGAGTTTTTAAAAGCCCATGATCTTTTAGGTATTAAAAAATGAAGACACAAGCCCTGTAGTCTCTGCTTATTTTTGATATATTCGCTAAAATAATCAAAGTGTAAAATGAAGTTAACTAAACTCTTTGTCTTTTTACTCATTTGAGGCAGGAAATTGATCCTGATGAAGTTGAACATTTTCAGTATTCATTTTCTGCAAGGAATAATTGCGTAAATTCTTAACAGCCTAAAGAAGTTAAATTTCATCACTTAATTTTAGGAGCATGGGAAGGAATGGGAGATGGGAGGTGATCGTCACAACTAAAAGTTCCTTATGCAAACAGACTTTATTTACTTGCCTTTGTATAATTATAAAACAATTACAATAAACTGTGCCTATGCAAATGCAAAGCAAATTCTAAAGGAGAAAGCTTCAGGTTGATGTCTGCCAGTTACTGTACTTCTTAATTTTATATATTTTCTCTGTCTCTGTGCCCCTCCTCCCCCAGTTAAGTGTGCTGAAAAGTTTTAGGAAGAGAAAAATATGGTACTTCCTAGACTTCAAAAGTTTTTTTAAAAAGCAATGAGTTGTCTTGAAGAAAATCTTAAGTATCAACCCCTTCTACCAAGTTTTTCTTTAAACCTGAGTTTTATGTTGTTTTAAAAGGCAAATATCGTAGTCAGTGACTGATTTCAACAAGTGCACTAGCTCTGCTAATCTTTCTGGGCTCTGTGTTCCCTCCCTTACCTTGCTGCTTTAGATATGTGTGCTGTGGGGAGGTTGGAAGTGGGTCGTCAATTAGATGAATAGGTTCCATTACTTCGTGGTTAATAGAAGATTTTATACTCTGAGATACACACAATAATAAGTCAGAGTCAGCACAGAATTTATGGGATGGGGAGCAGAAGGAAAATTGTTTATCTAACAGATCACAGTCTTGAAAAAGCTTTTATTGTCTTGGCAGGCTTGATTCCATCGCCTTCTCCTCCTGAGCCAGAGAGAGGAGCTGTCCAGATTATAGATGTGAAGGCTGCAAAGTACTCTCAACCTAGGTCCACCTCCTCCCTGCAATGCTATTTGTGACAAGCTGGCATTCTGGAAATGCCTCTTTCAACAATAAGAAAGATGTTATCCAGAGATTAGAACCTCCTCTTAAAGCCATCTTTGTTTCTCCCTTCTGTGCTGAGCAACGTTGGGCAAGCAAGTCTAGGCCCACTCACTATCTGCTCCACCTAAAACCCATCTCCATGCCTGGTTACTCCGATAATAAATCTTTTTTGTCTAACATAACGTTCAAAGAAAGACTGAAAGCCAATTCTTTTACTGTTCCTTAAGTGGCATTTATTTTTCTCTACTTGCCCAGTTGGAATGGCTGTAATGCACCCCCGAGCGCGCTGTTTCTGTCAAGCTCAGAGAAGCTGCAGCACTGGCCTTGGGAGGCGCATCAGTTCTGAGAGAGCGAGCACAAGTGGGAAGCAATTCTAACCATAGGAAGCTAAAAAGCTTGGACTAATGGTGGAAGGACCACGGAAGACGATCCAAAGGCGAAGGTGGCAGCCAGGCCATGCAGCTGTACAACAGAGGAGGCGCCTCAGCACCCAACAGATGACTCCTACCTGGAGAGCAGAGATGCTGTGGAGATACTCCCTGACTGAATAACATGGATACGAATAGAAATGACTTTGTTCTATAGCACTAGAGAAACCTAAAGAGCAAATTCCTGCCCTGACTCTTAAAGTACTTGTTCTAATTGCTTTCTAGGTAATTCAAATTATCTACTTGTGCACCATCAAATATCTGTGTGCTTGTTCCCTCTCCAGACATGCCTTGTGATTGGGCTATTGTGTGTGTATATTGACATCCATTTAGAAGAACTAAAATTATATTCAACTCCCAACACCGAAACATCTTTTATCTTTTCTGACAAGAACTGCAGAGAGGTCAATCAGTACAAAGTGAGGCAGCTCTGTGCAGAGAGAACCTCCTGTAGCCAGAGCAAGGAACTCTCAAATGGGATATCTTAAAACTAGTTTTAAAAAAGGAAAAAGAAAGGAAACAAAGAAAAGGGAGATGTAGTTACAGGCAAAGGGAAGTATAGATTAAAAAACTGCCAAGAGGAGTCTCAACACTGGTCTTCTTTAGAGACCTTTCATGTTGTTCCTTAGCTTTAAATTGCATGGATCTATCAAGAGACGGAACAGGGCTTGACCCCAGGCAAACGAAATGTCAAATGCACTCACATCTGTGTCATGACATGAGTGAAGTCAGCAGATGGATCCAACTGTCCCTGCAGTCACAGCACTTTATGCTTGTCCACACAGGTCTCACGAGCTCAGCCCCACACTTAGCAGATTCAAGTCTGTGACATGATAATCGACTGCATGTCAAACTGTGCCCATAAAACTTGTGGTGGTGTATTCTCTACTTATATTTAATGCCTTCAGATCTCAGCATGTCTGTGGTTTGCATGACTCATGTAAATGTTCTTTCTGCTCCCTTAAAGCAAACAGAAGTTAGGAAGGGATGGAATTATAGTAATCTGCACTTCCTCTCAGTAATCTAACAGGCAGGTACTTCATCACTGCATGGATCCTTCTCTAAGAAGAAAGTATTTTTCAACAAAGTGCACCCCTTTAAATGAATAGCCATGAAGCAGTCCTTGATTCTGAAAAATAACCAAAATAAATATCTTACTTAACGTTCACATATTAACATTCTAGACTGTTAGTCTTAACCATCTCTCATAGTTGAATGCTAAGCGTTTTTCCACTAAAATATATCTTATCCTCAGATTTTGTTTTGCAAGATTCTGAGCTGAGCCATGAAAAACTGTCTGAGAACATCAATATTCTCTTCTTCCTGTGCAGCTTCCACCACCCTGGGTAACTAACTATAAATAACATAGGAGGAAGCTTGCAGCTCATGCCACCTTCTCTCAGGGACCTAGGATCCATATCTGCAAAACAGATTAAGATGAGAAGGAGACGTCAAGTCAAAAGTAAATGGCAAAGGGTATTTATTATGGAAACACTCTTTATTGGAATTAACTCTCCTCTGATTAACCTGGCCTGAAGTCTTCGGAGAATAGCACAAGATTGCGAAAATGAACAAAACACTTGTAGGAGCTCAAAAGGAATAAATTAAGCTAGACTCATTGCATTTTTTCACTTTGTGTGTATGTTAACAGGAACATCATAGACCTTATTGAGTATTGAAAGGACCAAGGAGAATAAACTGATGCTCTACTGCTTCAGATCACAGCTAGAAACAAAGATGAGACAAAAGAGGCAGGGAGGAGTGAGGGAGCTGATTCTGGTTTACTGGAGATAGATGTTTTCTGACCACCATTGCTGACCATCCAGCAGTGAAATCAGCACCTGGAGGGAACTCGCCATTAGGAAGTTTAAATCTAAGGCAGATGTCTGTCATTCAGGAATAGCCTGGAGGGATTCCAGCCACCTGTAAAGTGAGGCATCTATAAGGTCTTATGAATCCTAAACCATAGCAGCAGGAGCCTCCCTATCTCTCTCTTATACCTGCAAAATGACCTCCATTTCACCAGTTTAACACCCACTACCTGCTACCATGACTTTTATAACCATAAAATTATCTAAACTTACTTTAGTTTACTCAGAACACATCCATTCATCAGGAATGCAGTATCAGTGGAATTAATTCGACATAGTGTCAATAGTTCCATTTATATAAGTGGGGAAAGAACAGCAGCTCATAATACAACCCTTGATGTGGTTCTTTCCATTGGAGAATATAGAAGTGTTTTTCCAAAGAAATACTTAAGAAAACAGCACAGTCCTCCAGTTTGGAAACCAGTGCTAATAACATAACACACTTGGAGCAGCAGATGTCCCAGTGTGGTCTGGTTAATTGAAAACCATAGACCCCACATGTACAATCAGCCTCACGCATGGCCTGCTAATTTGATTGTCCTATTGGTTTTCCCATTCATGTTCCTGGAGTGTTTTATATTCCCTTATCTTTGCTCAATTTTACCTCTACTCTAGAAATGAAGCCAGATCTTTTATTTTTTTTCTGTCTCAAAGGGCATGTAAGTCTGTAGGACCCATAGTAAGCTGGTCTTTGAATAAAGACTGACCTGAAAAGTTTCAGAATTTTCCATGTGTAAGTTTCTTTAATTTGTGAAAGATGGAGATGACTTGATAAATAATTGATAATATCTTTGTGTTGAGAATAGAATCTTCCCACTTACAGAATATCATATTTCTGCAATTTCAACACAATCATCTATCAAAAAGTATCCAGAAGAAATTAAACACACCCAGGCATACACATACATATGTACATACACACATACACACACACATGCATACAGAACTCTGAGTACCTGTAGTTTCTGTCATGAAGACTCACAAAGAGGCCATTCATGTGATGTCATGGGTGAAGACAGTCTATCATCTAAATTGTTGAAACTCTTAATTATATGCAGCCATGCATTGCTGAACAATGGGGATAGGTTCTGAGAAATGCATTTTTAGATGATTCTGTCATTGTATGAACATGATAGAGTGTGCTTATATGAACCTAGATGGTATAGTCTGCTATATACCTAAGCGATATGTCATAGCCTATTGCTCCTAGGCTCTAAACTTGTACAGCATGTTACTGTACTGAATACTGTAGGCAATAGTAACATGCCGGTAAGTATTTGTGTATCTAAACATATCTAAACATTGAGAAGGTATATTAAAAATACAGTATTAAAATCCTATGGAGCCACCATTGTATATGCAGTCTGTCATTGATTGAAATGCCATTATGTGGCTCGTGAGTGTAATTATAACATGTCTGTACATCTGGTTTCCTATCCCTAAACAAATTAGAAGAAACAAAGCGGCCAGGGGTAGGAATGCTAGAGAGAGAGATTGGAGGCAAACTGAAAAAGAGAGGACGGAGAGAAGACAGCTGACTCTGCCTGACTAAGCAGAAGAAATAAACTCTAAACGGCATGAGCGGAATTATAAGAATGCTACAGAGCTTAGAAAAATTGTGAATGTTCAATAATATTACGATAACTTGTTTGACAAGGATGACATTATTGAACCAGCAAATCAACATTTTGTTCATTTCACTTGCCCCTGGCAACACTACCTTCGGAATCAATGGCGTTTGCTGCTTCAAGGGGCAGCAGTACTCGGCCTAGTTCAGGAGAGCTGCTGCTTGGTTTGAAGTTTCAAAATAAAATTTTTAGGCCAATGTGAGGCATCAGGTTGAAACAAGTACTTTTTTATGTTGCTGGAACTTGGCTTTATTGAACGAAAAAATGATTTTCTTAAAAATACAAAGATAGGTTTTTTAAAAATACAGTGTCATGCAATGGGGAATTAAGATGACAGAATTTGTTCTGTAAGTCACAGAAGGAGGAGGAAGAAAGATGTACTATGAGGATAGCTTTCTGAAAAGAAATGGAAAATCCTTTCTGGTGTTGGGAGATACTGGAGAAAAGGAAGAGAAGGCAAAACGTTTGATGTGAGTGATGTTGTCTGACTCTTGCCTTTCTTCAAACTCAGGGCTTAACATTAAGGAATAAGGAAATCATAAAAACATCCGGATTTGTTTGGGGAAACCTACAAAGTCTGTGTGTGGCAACTTTGCTTCCCTGGGCTACTGCAAGCCTCTCAGAGGAGCTCCTGTGGCAGATACTCTTGGTGCCCCACCTGGACCCCTTCAGATCTCTTTCACCACTGTGCTTACCCCTCAGATTTTGTGTGCTTTCTTGCAGTCTGTGCACATTTGCCCCTCAGAGTTTTCCCCCCGTGATGAGCCAGAAGTGCATGGAAGTTTACAATCCCTTCAGCGTGGCTAGGATGTAGCAACACTGGCCAGTAGAGAAGTACAAAGTTGAGTTTTCTTGTCTCAAAATGAAACAAATTCCAAGGTAAAATGTATATGCCTCATGGGATCAATCTGAGCCTGGAGCTTCACTTGAAACTACCCTATTTTACCTCCTTCAATACTCTAATTCCCTACTCTCTTATTGCTCTTTCCTGGGAGCATTGTTTTAGTAAATCACTTGCAATCCAATGGCTCAGCATCTGCTTCCGGGAAACCTAACCTAAGGTAGTTGGACATGAATTGGTCCTCCTTGTAGACTCTCTGATTCCAGAGTTTGGGTCACATGCAGGACAGATATGAATGAGGATCTTCTCACAGTGGTATGCAGGATGAGCCCTGGTAGGCCATGGTAATGTTGCTATTATCTAGGCACCTGTGGTGAAGTAGACAGAGGTTCAGATAGAAGGGAACACACTGGCTTGGGTAAATATCTTTGGCATTTGAGAGGTATAGGGGAAAGAATACTTATAAGGACTTGGAAATTTGGTGGCTGTTGCTAAGTTGCATTGACGCATTCAAGAGAGAAAATGACACCCTAAAGGTAGTCAGTTACAAACTGACAGTAAAATCTGAAAATCAGATAGCCTCCAAGGCAACCTTTAAAGCAACCCTTATTAACTGCAGGCAGAAGAAAGCCCAAACTATGACCAGGCACAGGGCTTAATAATAAAATATTGTAACTTCAGAGCAGAATAAATTTTCAACCTGATTAAGTCTCTTAGTCCAAAGATAGCTACCTAGCAGAGAAATAGTGAGAGCCTGAATAAGATTAAGTGGTAGATACACATGACAACCCATTACCCACAGAGTTATCAAAATAGTCTGGACCTGTTGGAGGATAGAGCAATCTATCTATCTATCTATCTTCCCCCTTGTTTAAAGACTATGCTGATGACTCAACCAAGACAGAAACCTGGTAGAAAAATGCTATTCTCCTTAAGATCTGCTCCCATCTCCCATCCTAGATACCACACCAAGAACTGAGATCAAAGATGACCCAGTTGGGAAGAGCTATGCTGCTAAAGGAGGAAAGGATTAATAGATTAGACAGCCTTCAGGATCTGACTAATTTGTATCAACATAAACTTGAAAAGTGTGCCTTGGAGCAAGTCTTAAAGGGTGTTAAATGGTGTAGGAGGAAGATTTAGAAGACAAAGCTGGATAAGAGAAAGTTTGTTGATATAGGGACAAAATTCTGTGACTCTGGATTTAACATCTTTAAAGGGTGGTTGGGTCTGAACAGGTCCTAATACCAGGGATCCAAAGCATTATTTTGATTCCCCTATTAGCGTACAGGCAAGTGAGTATAAAGTAATAAATAGAGCCCTGGTCTAGGTCTAACACACAGAGTGTCCCATGGATGCACAGACTCATCCAATGAACATTTTTCTGGTTCCTGAATGAGTAGAGGGGATGGACATATTTAGGATTTGATAAAACCCTAACATGGGTTTTTGACATGTGAAGTAAGAGCAATTATAGTAGGAAAGGATAATTTTATCACACTACAGAGCATCCACTGCAGAAGAGGTGAATAGGATGATTCATCAAATAGATGTTAGTTGGTATTTGCCCTTGATTACCCCAGGGCTGCACAATGGATTTATAAACAGAGCAGACATGACGTTAGGGATAGAAGCTATCCATGAGCTAGCTACTGAGGCTAAAAACATTCTGTCTAATTTGTCAACAAAAGAACAATGCTGAGTCCCTGATATACTACCATCCCTCCAGAAGACAAAAATGTTGGTTTGTGACAACTCTGATTACATTGGACCCCTTTCATTCTGGAAAGAGAAGTACTTCTTCCTTATCAGGATTAAAAAAGAAAAGGAATTGTCTCTTCTGGCCACAATGCCTTGACATGTATCATGTCTGAGGGCTCACATAATGTCTTATTTGCTGGCACAGAATCCTGAATAATACCATGGTGCATCAAAGGACTCACTTTACTGCAAAGGATGTTCAGCAGTAGGCATATGACCAGAGGCTCCATTGGTCTTACCACTTACCACACAATCCAGAAACTGCTGGCTTGACGAGTGCTGGAATAACTTCTTAAAAGCACAGCTGGGGAATCATCTTGGAGATTGTCTTTAAACCTTAAAGTAACAGCTGCTGTACAGTGCTGGATCCCCAACCAGTAAAATCCATGAGTCCCAGGACCAAGGGCTGGAAGTAGAGTTTCCAGTTTCCCTGCTCACTAATATTCCCACTGACATATGTGAGAATTTGAGCTTCCCATCTCTGCATCTTTAGGCTCTGAGGGTCCCTTGACCCCAGTTTCCAGAGGGAAATAACTCCAGCAAGGCACACAGTAGGAGTGCAGGAAATGTAAAACTTTGGTTGTCATTGCGTCTCTTGGACTCCTCACACCTGTAGACCAGTAGGAAAAAGAATTTACCATTTTGGCCAGGATAATTGACCTTGGTCATCATAAAGACTTAGGGTTGCAATTATGTAATAGGGCTAGGGTTTGGCTCTCAGCATCTCTTGATATTCCCATGACCAGCTTTATATTAGATATTTTATTTTTTGAATTCTAGAATTTCCATTTGGTTCTTTAGTATAGTTTCTACTTCTCAGATAATATTTCCTGTTTTTTAATTCATTATGAGCATATTTTCATGATAACATTATTATAATAGCTATTGTAAAATATTCACCTGCTAATTCTAAAATCTTGTTTTATCTCAGGGTTGGTCCCTACTAACTGTCTTTTCCCTTGAGAATAGGTCACATTTTTCTATTATGCAAAATTATTTTTGACTGTATCAAGGATATTATAAATATATGTTGTGGAGACTCTGAATTTTGTTATATTGTCCTCAAGAGTATTAATGTGTGTTTTTTGGGGCGGGGGGGAGGATTGTTCTGTTTTGTTTTGTTTTGTTTTATCAAGTAATTAACTTGATTGGACTAAAACCGGAAGTTTTGTCCCCAGGCAGCAGCTCAGATATTGGATCTATTCTTGTTCTTAACTGGATGTCTTGGAGTCTTCCCCGCACATGTATGATTGAGGAGTTATCCAGAGATTTTTAGAGCTTATACACAAGTGTGCAAAGACTTTGGCATAGAATCTGGAGTTTCACTTTCTGGATCCCTCCTACATTTCTTCCAGCTGTTGTGGGTCCTCTGGCTCTTCAGGCCAGAGAGACTACAAGTTTGTCTATGGCAGTTTGACATTGCTCTGTGTAGCATGGAAAGAAATGTGCTCCCAGGCTAGAAGCTATGCAAATATAAAAAGCCTTTTATCCATACCATTTCCTTCACCCAACTACTAATTTATGCCCAAATCTTCCATCTTTTGAGTTTCCTCCAATGCCTTCAGGCAGTTACATTTTATATTTTGTCCAGGGTGTACACTTGTTATCTATGGGAGTATCACCTACCAGAAGCTTACTTGGTCATATGAGAAGTATATGACAGTGACTCCCCTGACCAGTTTTCACTGTGAATGAACAGTCACAGCCACCATAAGTGCCTGGTAACCAGAGCACACTCCATGCATGATTGTCTGGCTCACCCCACCAGGCTATTGACTAGGTCGTCTCTTCTTACCACAGTGCCTTGGCATGTACCGTATCTGAGGGTCCATAGAATGTCTTATTTACAGATACAGAATTCTGAATAGTATCAGGATTTGAGTGTTAGTTTAAAATGGGCATTTGAGGAGGGAGATTATGAGGATCAGTTTTGGCCTTAGGATCAACTTATGATAGCAGGGCTTAAAGCTTGTCATATCAAGTTTCCTTGTCAGTTTTTCTGCAGAAATTGTGACCAACTAGGTTTTCGAAAAAGCTATGAACTTAATGAAAAGGCATGTAAAGCAGACTGTAGCAGACACTGATGGACCTCTGCCCAAATACCCACAGATCCCAGCGGCTCTGTGCATCTGTCCCTCATCTTCTGCTGCTCTGCTAAAGACTTGCATGTTAAATGTTTTGCAGAGGATTACCTTTAAGCTACACAAGCAACACTGCTAGAAGTGCCAAGGAATTTAAGACCAACCGCCCTCTCCCCACCCCTGCCTCATAGCCAATGAGTAACTGATGCAGGAGTGAAAAAGCCCAACTTCTCTGGTGCAAAATGAAAGCTCTGAGGTGTAATTTATGCTGCCGAACTCCTGGAAAATCAGGCTGAGCCTGGGACTTTACCTGACCATGGGCCCTTTTTTGGCGTTTTACCCATCCGCATCCTGCTTCCCTTACTTCTTCATCAGTTTCTTTTTAGAGTACATGTGTAAAAATTCACATGCACTCAAATCCCTGTTTCAGGGTCTGTTTCTAGGAGACCATGAGCTAAAGCACTTCAGATTCAGCGTTTTGAGCCTTTAACAGGGTATGAGCACCATTTAATAATGAAGGCTGAGGAAGGACTTGAGGCCTCATAGACTTTTCCCCTGCATCATGACAGGTGCCACATGCCAGCATAGTGACCCAAATGATAAGGTAAGTCCAGCCACATCTCACCAGCTACAGCAATCGGTCCAGACCAGCACATACAGGAATCTGTCAAAGTGTGGCACACCCTAGCAATGATCTGAAGTGTAACTCAAAGGGAAAGGCCCCTGAACAACTGCCCATACTACTCCAGAAGCAGGTCCTGTTCAAGTTGCAGCCTCCGAAACTAGAAAAGATAATGAGAAGAAACCCTGACAGTTGAGAATTTCCTCAAAAGTGACTGTATTTTAAACTGTATAGTTCCTGAGATAATAATATGTAAATGCGATTAGAAAAGAGTCAGATCAGACTGAATATACTAGAATACAAGGAAGGAATTATTTATTCAATATGATTGAAGTCACCAAAACAAAGCCAAGTTCGTTTATATTAAATTTAGTTATATTTTCAACTTTTGCTCATCTTCATCTCAGTGCTTAAATTTTTGATTCACACAAACTGCCGTGGGGGTAAAGTTTTAGATTTTCAAAGAAATTTCTCTCACCTAATGGGAAGGACAGAGATTTTTATCTCAACAGCAGAAGAGAAAAAAAAAAATCAGGCTTAAATGGTTAAAAGATTTGTCTAAGGTCACAAACACACCAGTTAGCACAGAAAAAAATATATATTCAAAACTAATTAACTGACCCGATTAAGTCCAATTCAGTTTATCCTCAAACCTGGGAAGTGAAGGCCAGGCATGACAGTTCATTGAACAACTGTCCATGCTACTCCAATACTCAACTGCGCTCATGCCCGGTTAGAGGTGCAAAACGCTTCCTTCCTTTGCAGCTTGGTCCCCGCAGTGTATAAACTCACACTGCTCCCAGCAACCCCTGAGCCAAACTTTAATATCTGGATGGCGGTGTACGTGCCCATGAAAGGTACTGCTTACTTCTTAAGAGGAATACTTCCCTCACCTAATATACCTGAGAGTTCCAACCCTCTGGATATTCCAACCCAGTTTTTAACAAACTTTTCTGTGCATCACAATTATATACAGAGGTTTTTACAAACGCCAACATCTACAACCCGTCCTATCCTAGAGGAGCAGATTTAGTGGATGGGCGTCTTGACTGCCACAGTCCTGCCTCAGCTCACTCCTGGATTTGATTCAGCAACTCCCCAGTGAGTCCTCCTTATCAGTGTAATACCATACATGACTATGCTAAGCTCCTGTAACTCCTCAGTTGGTTCATATTAACAACTCAGGTACTTGAATGTCTGCAGCAGCTCACCCTGAAGGCATCTTGCTTCCTTCCTCACTCTCAGGAGCAAAAAGCACTTCCTCTAAACTGAAATTGAGTAGCCTGTGACATGAAATTTTCAGTTCCTCCCAGCACAGGTTTGATTGTTCTTCCGAACCACCATTTTCAAATGAAATGGGCAGGCTGCAAAGGCAGCCCTGTGACCTATAGCCTTGCACGAATGATTTTTGAACATACCATATACCTGTCTCCTCTCACTAGAAATGGAAAAATCTTATATCTCAAATAATGTTAAAAGCCCAATATTATATGAAATCTAGAATTGCCCCAGACACAGTTCAGTAATATTACC
>RJWJ010013316.1:0-40130 GCA_004363605.1 Indri indri
CCCCCCCACTAGATGATAAGCTTACTGAGGGGAGGGACCAGCTCCCACGCACTCCGCCGTGTAGAATCTGCACCCAGCACAATGCCTGGTGCCCGGCAGGTGCCCCGTAAGCATTTGTCTAAAAGATAGATGAATAAGTGAGGTATATTTTTTATTTATTATAGTTCGAAATCCATTTTTATATTCTCTGGTCTTATTTAATAACGTATCACTTAAGAACAATTTGGTGTCCACTGCAATATGCAGACTGGGGAATCACGTGCGTGTGGTTATTACTTTCTGGCTCTCAGTAATGCTCTCGTATTCTTGGAAGGCAGCGAAATAGGATAACGGAAAGAGCACGGCACACGGAGTTGCGAGATCTGGGTATGAGCCTTGGCTTTGCTGCTTACTAGCTGTGTGACCTTGGGCATGACCTTGCCCCTCTCTGGTCCCGAGTTTCCACAGCTGTGAAATGAGCTTGGATCTGGGACTCTCTAGGGCTCTTCCAGCTGTAAAAGCTTAAACTCTGAGAATTACATAAACCAAACTTGCCTGTGGCTGAAACGATCGGATTTGAGGCATCAATGCCTGTTTCACGCTGCGCTGGCATTAGAATGGCCTTTTGTGGGGATCCGGTCCTACCCTAAAGTCCGGATGATTTCTCTTGTCACCGTCACTGTGGGAGCCTCCCCATCACCCGTGGGTGGTGTTGGGGGCGGTGGCGGAGGGCAGAGCTGCTTCCCTTCCTTCCCGAAGGGGCTTGTCCTCTGTCTTCCCCATCCTGCGAAGTGCTGGGAACCGAAGCCTGCCGAGAAAGAAGCTGCAGAAAAGAAATACAATTTTCCCCCTTCTCACCTCCCCACTCTCTCTC
Organism: Indri indri; assembly: GCA_004363605.1. Lineage (NCBI taxonomy): Eukaryota > Metazoa > Chordata > Mammalia > Primates > Indriidae > Indri > Indri indri. The sequence continues at coordinate 854 of RJWJ010013316.1, forward strand.
CTTATCCTCAGACCACAAAGCATCCAATGTGGTGACTGGGCTGGGATGAGAGTCAGAGAAGATGTGACTGAGTTTCCGGCCTCAGCGCGAGGAGCCCGGAGGAGCCGGGGTCACGGGGTCTGCCGGGGCCAGTGCCGCAATGCCTATTAATCGGTATTTAAGTGGGTTCATCGGCGTGGAGCGGCTGCCCGTGCTGCTGAGCTCAGCCCGGGCCCAAGGAGCTGGGAGCTGGGTTAATAACACCTTATTTAGCAGAAAATTCCACTCCACTGGAGCATGTTTCAGAAGGAGTTTGGTTTGAATGAGGATTGATGTCAATCCTGCAAGGCAAAGGCGCCTAAAGCTGCTGCCGCAGCCACGGCTGTAAAACAAGCCATTTATAGTGACCGCAGGGATAGAGGCAGAGTGCTGTGGCACCCGTGTCCCTCCACCCCCTACCCCTGGCAGTGCAGGTGCAGGGCTAATCCATCCTGGATGGGTATAACGGACAGTCCAGAGGACCAGCTAGCGGGAGGGGTGGGGTACTAGAGATTCCCAGGCATGTTTTGGCTTTGGACCCAGCAGACCAGGACTCAAATTTGGAACTGTCAGTTCTTAGCTGTGTCATCTTGGGCAATGTATATAACCTCTTATAGTCTCGGTGAGCTTGTCTCCACCGCAGAGATGTCCATACTGACCTTGGAGAGTTGACATGAGGCTTAAGGGAGCTAGAGAACAGTGGTTTATAGAACTGACACACGTCATGTCATGGAATTGGCCCTAAGCCCATTCGAAATCCCATTTCACTCTGCCCAAGGCCAAGGTGGGGACTGGGGGTTGGGGGTGAGAGAAGGTGTGTGGATTACGCCTCCCCCGCGTGGGGCGGGATTTGACAGTGACTTGGCTCCGAGGCTTTTGCCCCAACCTGTGGTTTGTGGATAACTTGCACTTAGAATCCAGGGAAAAACCAGACCCCATCTGCCCTCAACTCCACTCTGTCTTTGACCCAAAGGTGGGGCTGGCAGGCCGGTGGCTCCAGGTCCAGGGCTGTCCTCAGAGGTCCAGATTAGAGCCAGTGTGGTCAGGTCAGTCGGTCTCCATAGATCTGACTCGTAGCAGCGGTAAGGAGTGAAATCTCTGCCTTCCTTAGTTTCTTTCTTCTCGGATGTCGCCTCCATTCTGCAGCCCCCGCACATGCAGGGGAATCAGGAGGCCTGTGTCCTAACCTCCCCTGTGCCTGTCTCACGGTGACTGGCTGCTCCTCACCGGCCTCAGGGACTCTGCCAAGGACCCAAGGGTGTAACGTTTTGAGTCTGAGCAGGAGAAGCTCTGAGTCACTGGCCTCACAGCTCTGGCAGGGGTCGTGGTCCCCTCATCAAGGCAGGAGTCAAGAGCCACAGCCACGTGTTTTCCAGGGATGAGACTGTAAGAGTGGGTGCACCTGGTGCCGTTGTGTCTCCAGTGAAGGGTTTTGCAAGTGCCTCGGAACGGGGCCCAGAGCAGCTTTCATTTTTATTTTTAAATCTCTCTTGGCTTGCGGTTCTTGGCGGTGCTGATTTTAATTCTTCTCCTTCTCTGGCCCTTTCACATTGGAGCTGGATGACAAGTCATGGGCACGATTGTGTTTGCCCGAACGCAGATAATATCAGATATGGCAGATCCGCTGAGCCCCAGCTTCCAAGGAGAAGTAGAACATAATAAACAGGTACCAGAGGGGGGATAAACAGGGAGGATTAAATCTGAACAAAGGCTGGAACATATGGGACTTACAAAAGCTTGTTCAGAGAATTGCTTGGGAGAGAAAGGCAGGAAGAAGAAAGCGGCCCACTTCACCCGGCACACGGCCCCTCTCCGGGGCTCTGCAGGAGCACAATGCATGCAGGGGCGGCCTCTTGAGACGGGTGGATGAGGCTGGAGCAGAGCAGAATCTGTGCTCCTGGAGGGCCCCAAAAGGCAAAGCTCTGGTCAGCCCCCAGCTGTCCTGAGGCAGAGGCCAGCGGACACCCAGGCCCTCGTCCCCTCATGATGGTCCTCATTGTCCCTTCTAAGTCTACTTCGCATCGGGGATCCTGAATCTCCTCTCTCACAAAGTTGCCGTGGGCTTCCCTGGGTAAGGAAGCAGCCTCTGCTCTTCCCTGCCTCGTGTCTGGGCTCACTCCCTCTGGACCAGTTTGCCTGTTAGAGTGTGGATCCTCTTTGGGCTCCTGGTTGACTGAGTGGATGGGGGAAAGAATTCAGTTTTGAAAAGCACCTTATCTGAGTCTCTTGGACTGATCCACTCTTTTGTAGCCCTGGGTCTGGCAACCACCACTTCTCCCCAGCACGATTCTCTTAACTTTCTTCTTGCTGCCTGTTTTATCCTCCGACTCTGTTCCCAAATGCTGTGGCCAGACAGACCCTAACAAAAGGAAGATCTGACCATGTTAGGCCCCAGTTAAAACCCTGCATGGGAGGGAGGCACTTTCAGAATGGCAGGGTAAGAGCCACCAAAAATCTACTCCTTCAAAAAGGTAATGACAACACTGGAAAAATGGTCAAAATCAACATTTTCAGAACTCTGGAAATTAATCAAAGGCTCACAACAATCCACAGAATATTTATTCAAGAAAAATGGCTTGGTTTCAGCAAGGACAGTGAGCTCTGTGGCATTTTAACTGGTCCTATTTTCATGCCCCTGTCCCCATTCTGTGATAGCCTTGAGAACAGCAGCCTCACGATCCCAGTAGTCTACAATCAGTAGTACTGAAAACCAGCAGTCTACAGTCACTGAATGGGGAAGAAAAGGTGTGGAGCCCCGCCAAAAGCTCCATCCGAAAAGAATTGACACTATGGGGCTTGTCTGGCAGCTCTCTGGAAAGGCCTCAGTCACGGGGCTTGTCTCTGTTTGACCTGACTAGAAGATTGTTCATTGAGACACTTTGAAGATCATTTGTCAAAAACAATCACAGGCAATTGTTTAACATCACAGCTACCTCAGGTGGTGATATCTGCTAGGGCAAACAAGAGGCTGGCCAAAACACTTAAATCTGGTGAATGAGATATCCAAAGGGAGTTTTCACAAGCTCTGACATATTCCTGGGGATCTAGAAAGACACCTACATGTATAGGACTGTGCACACGTGCAGGAAAGACCTGAGAAGGCCCTAATCTCTTACCTCTAGAAGAACTTGGAATTCTGCATAAGCAGGAAATGTAGGCTCAGCCAGTTACAAATTGTCAGAGCCCTGAAGGTGTTCCCCAACCACATGTGGATTCCCCTCAGCAAAGGATGGGAGATTTATTGGTTTTGATTGAGGTCATTTGAGGAAATTTCTGTTCAATCATTAGATGACCACTAAACTAACCGAGCAGAGACCTTAATAGCTTTACACTAGCTTATTTAGTGACATTTATGAACTAATTGTGTAAAGAATACATGCTTTACATAATTAGTTCAGGAAAGTCACTAAATAAACAGCAACAACAACAATTGAGGTTATCCTGTGTAAGGAATAGGAACAAAGCCAATGACAAACCCTGGGGAGGGGGGAATCTGATTTTCAGAGTTGCTACATTATATTAATTTTTTTATTTTCAACAAAAAATTATGAAACATGCAAAGAAATGGAAAGTATGGCTCATACACAGAGGCGGGGGGTGAAAGTAGTCATTAGAAATTGTCCCTAAAGAAGCCAAGATGGCCAGGCACAGTGGCCGATGTCTATAATTGTAGCACTCTGGGAGGCCAAGATGGAAGGATCTCTTGAGGTCAGGAGTTCAAGACCATCCTGAGCAAGAGCCAGATCCCTCTCTACAAAAAAATAGAAAAATTAGCTGGTGTGGTGGCACATACCTGCAGTCCCAGCTGCTTGGGAGGCTGAGGCAGGAGGATCACTTCAGCACAAGAGTTTGAGGTTGCAGTGAGCTATGATGATGTCACTGCACTCTAGCCCAGGTGACAGAATGAGACTCTGTCTCCAAAAAAAAGAAGCCAAGATGTTGGGCTTACTAGACAAAGACTATTCTGGCTATGATAAAATATTCAAAGAACTAAAAAACAACAACAAAAAAAACCACCCAAAGAATTAAAGTGTGAGAACAAAGTCTCTCTAAATAGAACCAAATAGAAATCCTGGAGTTGAAAAGTATAATAACTGAACTGAAAATTTTCCTAGATAATCTCAACAGCAGATGTGAACTGGCAGAAGAAAGGACAAGCAAACTTGAAGATAAGTCAATTGAGGTTATCCTGTGTAAGGAATAGGAAAAAATAACTTTTTAAAAATTAGCAGAACCTCAGAGATCAGTGGGGCACCATCAAACATACTAACATATGCATAATGGGAGTCTCAGAAGGAGAGAAGAGAGAGAAAGAGACAAAAAGAATAATTGAAGAAATAATGGCCTAAAACTTCCCAAATTTGATGAAAAACATTAATCTACATGTTCAAGAAGCTGAATAAATTCCAAGTAGAATAAACTTGGAGAGTTCCACACTTAGACATATCATAGTTAAATGGTCAAAAGCCAAATACAAAAAGAGAATCCTGAAAGTAGCAGGCGAAAAATTACTCCACAACATTAGGAGCTGACACCTCATCAGAAACAAAGGAGGCCAGAGTCACTGGGATGACATATTCAAGATGCTGAAAGAAAAAGAAGGTTAACCAAGACATTCCAGTAAAACCATACTTTAAAAACAAAGGAGATATTATATTCCCAGATAAACAAAAACCAAATTTGTTGGTAACAGATCTGCCCTACAAGAAATATTAATGGGAGGAAATATTCCTTCAGGCTGAAATGAAAGGACACCAGACAGTGACTTGAATCCACACAAAGAAATAAAGAGTACAGGTAAAGATAACTACATAGGTAAATATAAAATTTGTAAGTACTTTTTTGTTTTTAATGATTTTCTTTTCCTATCTGACTTAAAACACAGCTGCATAAAGCAATAATTCTAAAACTGTTGATGAGCTTATAATGAACAAAGACCTAATTTGTATGACAATTAACAAAGGAGGAGGGAACAGAGATATATTGGAATATGGAACAAAGTCTTTGAATATTATTAAAATTAAGTTGATATTAATCCAAACTAATTTTTTTCCCTATAACAACAGGTTCTCTGTTGTCCAGGTTGGATTGTGGTGGCACAATCATAGCTTATTGCAACTTTGAACTTCTGGGCTCAGATGATCCTCCTGCTCAGCCTCCCAAGTAGCTGGGACTACAGGTATGCACTGCCAGGCCCAGTTAATTTTTTAATTTTTTGCACATAGTGGGGTCTCACTATGTTGCCCAGGCTGGAACCCATTCTCACACTCCTGAACTCAAGCACTCCTCCTGCCTCAGCCTCCCAAAGTGCTGGGAATATAGGCACGAGCCACCACACCTAGCCAAATTAAATGATTTTAAGTTAAGGTGTTAATTGTAACCCACATGGAAACCACTAAGAAAATAACTTTAAAATATGGTAAAGAAACAGAGAATTAAAATAGCACACTAGGAAATATCTCACATACTCAAATGAAGGCAATAATGGAAGGATAGAGAAACAATGACAAAAACCCATGATGTATAGAAAACAAATAGCAAATGTTGACTATGAATCCTACCTTAGCAGCAGATACATTAAATGTAAATAGACTAAATGTTTCAATCAAAATGCTGAGATTGGCAAAATGGTAAAAAATAAAAACAACCATGATCCAACTATATGCTGTCTATAAGAGACACATGTTCGATTCAAAGATACAAAAGGGTTAAAAGTAAAAGGATGAAAATAGATACACCATACAAAGACTAACCAACTGAGAGATAAAGAGACTACATTAATAAGACAAGCAGACTTCAAGACAAAAATCATTCCTGGAGACAGAGAAGGACATTTTATAATGATGAAAGCATCAATAAATTAGAAAAACATCATAATTATAAATATGTGTGCACTTAACAAAGCCTCAAAATACATGAAGCAAAACCTGATAAAATTGAAGGGAGGCATAGAAAATTTAGCAATAACAGTTGGAGATTCCTCTATTCCACTTTTAATAATAATGTATAGAATGACTAGGCAGAAGATCAAAAAGGAAATAGAAGATTTGAACAACATTATAAAGCAGACATAGATAGAAACTTCACCCAACAACAGCAGACTATAATTCTTCTCAAGTGCACTTGGGACATTCTCCAGGATAGGCCATGTGTTAGGCCATAAAACTAGCCTCAACAAATTAAAAAGGATTGAAATCATGCAAAGTATGCTCTTTGACCACAATGGAATAGAATTAGAAATCAGTAACAGAAGGAAAAGTGAGAAATTCACACATATGTGGAAATTAAACAACATCTTCCTAAATGACCAATGGATCAAAGAAAAAATCACAAAGTAAATTAGAAAATGCTTTGAGATAAATGAAAATGAAAATGCAACATACCGAAACTTATGGGATGCAGATAAAGCAGTACTGAGAGAAATTTATGGCTGTTAGCCCCTATATTAAATAGGAACATAGATCTCAAAGTAATGACCTAGGCTTCCACCTTACAAAACTGGTAAAAGGGCAAAGTAAGCCCGAAGCAAGCAGAAGGGAGGAAACAATAAAGATTAGAGTAGAAATAAATGAAATAGTGAATATAAAAATAATAGATAAATTTAATAAAACTGAAAGGTAGTTTTTTTAAAATATCAAAAAAATATTGAAAATATTGAAAAATCTTTAGGTAAACGGGCTAAGAAATAAGAAAGAAGACTCAAATTGTTAAAATCAGAAATGAAAGAGGGACTTCACTACAGACCTTAAAGAAACAGATTATGTGGTAGTATTCTGAATAATGATTTGCCAATAAATTAGATAATGTAGATGAAATGAACAAATTCCTAGACAGACACAAACTGCTAAAACTGGCTCAAGAAGAAATAGAAAAATCTGAACAGATCTATTACAAGTAAAGAGATTGAATTGGTAAAAACAAAACAAAAAACAAAGAACAATAACAAAAGACTTCCAGTAAAGAAAAGCCCAGGCCCAGGTGGTTTTATAGATGAATTCTACCCAGCATTTAAAGAAGAATTAATACCAATTTTTTATTACTCCGTCCAAGAGATAAAAGAGGAAGCAACACTTACCAATTAATTCTATGAGGCCAATATCACCCTAATACCAAAACCAGACAACAATCACAAGAAAACTATGGTCCTTATGAATATAGACACAAAATCCTCAACAAAATACTGGTGACATGAATCAAGCAATATATAAAAATGATTGTACTGCATTACCAAGTGGAATTTATTCCAGGAATGTATAGTTATTTTCACATCTGAAAAATCAACTAGTATGATGTATCATATTCATAGAATAAGGGACAAAATCCACCTGATCATTTCAATAGATGCAGAAAAAGTGTTTGACAAAATCTAACTCCCTTTCAAGATAAAAGCACTCAATAAAATAAGAATAGAAGGTATTTTTCTCAGCTTCATAAAGGTCATCTATGAAAACACCCACAGTTAACATACTGGTGAAAAACTGATTGCTTTTCCTCAACAATTAAGAATAGACAAGAATATTCACTCTCACTATTTCCATTTAACATTATAATGGAGGTTCTAGCCAGGGCAATTAGGCAAGTAAAAAAATAAAAGACATCCAGATTGGAAAGGAAGAAGTAAAGTTATGTCTATTTCCAGATGACATGAGCTCATGTACAGAACGTACTAAGGAATACACACACACACACACACACATACACACACACAAACTGTAAGAATGGGTCCAACATGGTTGCAGAATATAAGATCAATATACAAAAATGAATTATATTTCTATACATTACCAATAAACAATCCAAAAATGAAATTAAGAAAACAATTCCAGTTACAGTAGCATAAGCACTACAAAATAATCAGGAATAAATTTGACAAAAGAAGTGCAAGACTTATATGCCAAACCTATAGTTGAAAATATTGTTGAAAAAATTAAAGAAGACCTAAATAAACGGAAAGACGTTCCATATTCATGATCAGAAGAATTGATATCGTTAAGATGGAAATACTCACCAAATCGGTCTACAGATTAAATGCAGTCCCTGTTAGAATACAAACTGACTTCTTTGTAGAAATTGACGAACTGGTTCTAAAATTCATATGAAATTGCAAGGGACCCAGAATGGCCAAAATAATCTTGAAAGACAAAAACAGAGTGGGTGTACTCATAATTCCTGATTTCAAAATTTATTGCAGAGCAACAGTAATCGAGACAGTGTGGTGTTGGCATAAGGATAGACATATAGATTGATGGAATGGCATTGAGTTCAGAGGCAAACTCATACATCTGTGGCCAATTATTGACAAGGATGCCAGAACAATTCAATGGGGAAAGAATAGTCTTTTTAACAAATGGTGTTGGACACTGGTGGACCCCTACCTCACAATATATATAAAAATTAACTAAAAGTGGATCAAAGACCTAAAACTGTAGTACTCCAAATCAATACTATGATGAGATACCACTGAACACCATTGAAATGACTAAAGTAAAAAAGACAGACAATAACAGGTATTGACAAGTATGTGCAGGAATTGTACCCCTGACATGTTGCTAGTCAAATTGTGAAATGGTGCAGCCACTCACCAAGGTAAACATAGAATTAACCCGATACTGTAACAGACTAATTCCACTTCTAGCTATATATCCACAAGAAATGAAGACATATGTTTACACAAATATTTGTACATGAATGTTCATGGCAGCATTATTTGTAGTAGCCAAAAAGTGGAAACAACACAAATATCCATCAACCAATGAATGGATAAACAAAATGTAGGATATCCATGCAATGGAATATTATTCAGCCATAAAAAGGAATGAAGTAATAATAGATACTACAACATGGATGAACTTTGAAAAGATAATACTAAATGAAAGAAGCCAGTCACAAAAGATCCCATATTGTGTGACTGCATTTATATGAAATATCTGGAATAATAGGCAAAGCCACTGAGACAGAAAGTAGATTAGTGGCTGCCAGTGACTGGTGGCAGGAGGGAACGGGGAGTGACTGTTTATGGGTATGGGGTTTCTTTGGAGGTGATGAAAATGTTCTAAAATTAGATAGATAATTATACAACTATGTGACTATAGTTAAGAATCACTGAATTGTACATTTTAAAAGGGTAAATTTTATGGTGTGTGAATGACATCTCAATAAAAATGTGATTTCAAAAGACTGTATGGCTTCCCCATTGCACTCAAGATGAAGTTACACCTCCTTAGCATGTCTTACCAGGATCCTGCAGAGGATGGTTCCTGCTCATCCCTGCAGACTCATCTCTTGATCCCCCAACACCCAAGCAGTCAACGCTTCATCGTCATGACAGATCCCTCAGTGTGCCTCCCAAGTCCTTATCTCTGCACCTTCAGGCTTGCTGTAGGTACAGACCGTGGCTCTGACCAGGGGCTTGGGAGGCACAGCCTAGATTTGCAGACTACTGTTTCCAGCACCATGCAGCCTCCTTGCCCTGCAAAGGCCAGGCCAATGTTGGCTCCATCCCTGAGCACTAAAGATGCACTGAAAGCTCGATGACCTCTTGCACTAGATGGCTCCATGACCACCTTTCCTAGAGATCCCAGTTTTACTAGATATTGGGAACTTGCTCTAGGAGACACAGAAACTGGTCTCCTGGTTGGTGGCAGGCTCTCCAGCTGAAAAGCCAGGTAGGATCAGGGCAGAGCCACCATACTGAACCAGGCATGGGATGAACATAAGGAAAAAGCTGGCCAGGAGAGAGGGAGAACATGCAAGAATGGGGGTGGAGGTGAGGAGAGAGAGAGACAGGAGAGAGAGGAGAAAGACTGCACAGCCCTGGGGGTGAACGGAGGAAGCCCAGGTTCAGCTGCTCTTCTGAGATTTTGTTCTGTGAGTTTTCATGATGTCCTCACTTCATGTGTGCAAACCAAGCAGGCCTCCCAGACACCCTCCTTAAATGCTGAGAATGTCCTTTCCTGCCTTTTAAGACCCCAATAGGCCTCTGACATCCAGATGTGTGTTTAGCCTTTCCTGTCCCCTCCAATGACAGAGGCTCTGTGCCTTGGTCCCCAGCATGTGACAATGCACACCCTGTTATTATCCATCACATTTTCTCTTTGAGCTTCTAAGATCTGGGATCTGGCAGATAATTTTTTAGCTTCAGCTTTTCTGCTAGAGAATTCTTCTGGATGACAGCTGGGACCTTTAACTCTTGTATGTCCCAAATCTACCTCCTTCTCTTTCTCTTCCTTACAAATTCCTCTAACCCAGCCGCCTGCCATCACGCTGCACTTTGGGGTTGTCACCACTGGCCTGCGGTCACCCAGGTGGGAAGGCTGGCTGCCAGCTGACACTGCGCTCTCCCTCAGCTCCCAGCAGCAATCCTCCCTCTGCATCCTGGTCTCTCCCACCCAATTGCCTCTTCACTGGCCTCCCTGCCTCCAGCCTGTCCCCTTTTCCTGTTGTCTACATGCATTTGCTGTACGATGCTCCCAAAATACTGTCTTGACATCGGCTAATGCAATTACTGTGTCTCGAGTACCTCCTGTGGGTTTGTATGCCGTGCCAAGAACTTTACCTTTTAATTCATTCTACAACAACCTCTTGAGGAGGCTTTCAGTTTTCCATCTTACAAATGAGAAATCTGAGGTCGAGAGAGGTTAAGTAATTTTCCATTCTATTCCTAACTCAGGTCTGTCTGGCCCCTGCTCTTCCAGGTACACTGGCCCGGGTCAGGTACCGTGTTCAGAGACCTTCCATGTGTCTATTTCCCAGAGATAAAGTCCCAGGTCTTTTTCTTGACATTCAAGTCTTTTCGGCTCAGCTGCACGAGCTGGCTCCGACCTGGATCCCATCTAAACTGGCCAGCTGGTCCTTCACGTGCATCTTTTTCTTTACCCCTTTGAATTTTCACGTGGATCGTTCACCTAGCATAGATAAGTTCTTCCTCTTCTAGCAGGAAGAGGTGATGCTCTGGCGTACAGCTGTTGTGGGCTTTCCCCGAGCACACGCAGAATAGCCCCCTTTTTTCTCTGCAATAAGAGAAGGGTTTTGGCAAATCCAGTACATGCTTCTTGGGAAGGGTGGGAGGAGCGGAAGACAGGAAAAGGAGGGAAAGCTGGGCATTCGTGATGATTGAATCCAAAAATTATTATTGAGAATTATTAGGGTGTCTGTATAATTTACGATCTAAACCAAAACACTTTCGAGAGTAAAAGGGTGCTATTAATCATGATACCGGGACAACAGGCAAAACCCGAGACTGTCCTAAGACACCAGGATGTATGGCTACCCTGGTAGGTACCCCCATTATGGATTCCACCCTCCCAAGATAGAAGTCAGAACTCGCTTTCCCAGCGTCCCTTGCAGCTACCAGGTAGGCATGTGACCTAGCCTCCTCCAATCAGCTGCATCTATGAGAGTCTTCAGGTCAGAAGACAACAACAGAGAAAGAAAGCACCGAGGGGGAGCTGAGCCGGCAGATGGCAAAGGGGTGGAGGGTGGCGGAAGGACATCGAGCTTTTGGAGGCAGCAGTGACAGAGGTCCTGGGGATGGGATTCCACGATCTAGGTCCACGAAGCAAGCTTCAGCGCCCGTGCCCAGGACATATCCACAAGTGGGATGGTCACAGGACTTGGGTCCCCTTTTCCTGTCGTCTGTACGCGTTTGCTGTATGATGCTCCCAAAATACTGCCTTGACATCAGCTAATGCAATTACCATGTATCAGGTACCTCCTGTGGGTTTGTGTGCCGTGCCAAGAACTTCACCTTTTAATTCATTCTACAACAACCTCGAGAGGAGGCTTTCAGTGTGGCAGCAGAGAGGACCAGTTCTCTGGCCTTTTCTTCAAGTCTATGAGTGATCTAGTCAGGCTCGATGTATTTATTGTCTCCTCAAAATCAGTTAGAGGTTGTGGGTTCTGACTCATGCGATAGGGAAATGTGTAGGTTTTTTGTTGTTGGCTTGTTTGATTTGTGTGTGTGTGTGTGTGTGTGTGTGTGTGTGTGTGTGTGTCTGATAGAAGCAAATTTTTAAAGAGTAGAAGGTGGCAGCCCCAAGGCTATAGGTAATGGAGAGTTAAAAAACGATTGCTCCGGCTCAGGGTCGCCCCCTTCCCGCTTGCACCCTAGTCCTCCAACAGCTTCCGTTGTCTTGGACACTTATTTAGCAATTAATCACATGACCTCGTCTGGCACGGGCCTACTGTCTTTTCAAATGCTCGAACGACTGAACTTGTCACGTGATTCTTTGGGTTTGCCTGACTTGAGGGAAGAGATCTTGCTTGGGTTTCTCTCCTAATTCCCTCTCTGTCTTTTCCTTTATAGCTTTAGTGGAGTGTTGTCTTCGTAGGAGATGTTCAAAAATATTTGTTGAAAACAAAATAAACCAAACCAATATGAAGTAGAAAAAGTGAGAAGGGATAAGAGCTTCCGAACTGTTTGCTTTGGTTGTCTTGGCTTAGGCCATCATTGGCTGTTCTCACACACTCACAGGCTGCTGTTTACACATCGTGTTCTGGCCGGTTTCTACCTGTGTGTGTTTGGGGAAGGCTCATCCTCCTGTGAAGTCACAAGTCACCAGTTCAGGAATGTGGCCTGAGAGGATCTGTTGTTCTCTTCCAGCCCCTCCTGGGGATAGCTGCTGTTTGCAGCCGGCGTGGATCTCGGCCCAGCCGCATGGGGCACACTCCATGTCAACAGCAGCAGAGTCTGGAGTGTGAGAGCAGGGTTGGGCACCTGGTTTGAATCCCAGCTCTTCCACTTTTAGCTGTTATGCTTTATGAATGTTATTTAATCACTTTGTGCCTCAGTTTCTGCATATGTAAAATGATAATAATATTTACCTTATAGGATGATGGTGAGGATTAAATTAGCTATGACAAAGCCGGGTGCAGTGGCTCATGCCTGTAGTCCTAGCACTCTGGGAGGCCAAGGCAGGAGGATTGCCTGAGCTCAGCAATTCAAGACCAGCCTGAGCAAGAGCAAGACCCCATCTCTACTAAAAATTAAAAAATTAGCCAGGCATTGTGGCACACGTCTGTAGTCCCAGCTACTTGGAAGGCTGAGTGCTTGAGCCCAGGAGTTTGAGGTTGGTGTGAGCTACGATGATGCCACTGCACTCTACCAGGGGCGACAGAGCAAGACTCTGTCATAAATAAATAAATAAAATTAGCTATGATAGGTGAAATACTTAGAAAGTGCTTATAAAAGTGTAGCTATGATTATTATTAAAAACGATGCTATTAGAGACCAAAACTACATATGCATAACAAGTGTGGAATAGAAAGATCACATAGTAATGTAAAAAGGCTTACAAAACTCTCCAGGATGTGCACGTACCTCCATGGACCTCAGAAAGAGGCAGGAAAACGGAAGCCAAGAGAAGGCAGGCCTGGAGGTAAGCCCACTTTCCTGGCATTTGGGGACACTGTTCTGAAAGACCCTGTACCACTGGGTAGGAATATAAACTCCTCCTCATGTGCCCCAGAGAGATCCACATTCACCCTAAAGCACGTGTTTTTTGCTCCCAAATCACATTATATATTCCAGCAGAAAAGCAGCTCTACTTCTTCTTTGGGCAACTCTCTGGTCTCTCACCACTTCTGATTTCAGGCCCCGGCAGACGTGTCCAGTCCTTCTTCCCTCCCGAGCACACAGAAGACCACCTTTTCTGGCTTCTTGGCAGCTCCGTGGAAACGCGTGGCTGTTCTGGCCTAGTGGGTGTGAGAAGAGGCGATGAGGCTCAGAGGAGAATGCGTGAGATCTCCAAGCATGCTCCTCCCCTGCCCCAGTGACCAAGAGGTCAAGGCCATCGAGGGTGGAGCTCTGTCAGCCTGGGTCCCTGCGTGACTGTGAGGAGCAGAGACCCCAGGTCAGCTCACAGTGAACATGCAGCGTGAGCAAGAATTAAATCTTTGTTTCTTAAGCCCCAGGGGCTTAGGGTTTATTTATTTATTTTATTTTTATTTTTTTTGAGACAGAGTCTCACTCTGTTGCCTGGGCTAGAGTGCTGTGGCGTCATCCTAGCTCACAGCAACCTCAAACTCCTGGGCTCAAGCAATCCTCCTGCCTCAGCCTCCTGAGTATCTGGGACCACAGGTGTGCACCACCACGCTCGGCTAATTTTTTCTATTTTTAGTAGAGATGGTGTCTCGCTCTTGCTCAGGCTGGTCTCGAACTCCTGACCTCAAGCAATCCTCTTGCCTTGGCCTCCCAGAGTGCTAGGATTACAGGTGTGAGCCACCACTCTGGGCTGGGCTTAGGGTTGAATTCGTTGCTGTGGTGTAGCCTACCCTATTCTGACCAGTACAAGGATCTCTGGGGGACTCTCCTCCAGGAATTCATAGACAAACATTTTCCCTGCCCTGGCCATGAGACTCTCTCTATGGTTCCGGCAGTATCTACCATCTGCAATCGTGACTAAAGCCAAGGCTCTCTGCTGGCGCTTTCATTCCTCCTGAACTGGGTATTGTATTTGCTCTGTTATTACTTTGCTCCCCTGACAATCCTACAATCCACACGCAGCCAAAGTGATCTTTTGAAAAGAACGTAAAATCAAATCAGATCATGTCACTCTCTTGCTTAAAGTGAGTCACTTCACCCTCCCTGCAAACCATTGTATGTGGAATCAAATGCAGATTCCTCTCTGTGGCTTAAAGACCATCTATCTGCCTCTCTGACCTGGGCTCCTGCAGCTCACTCCAGCTACGCCTGTTCCCAGTTCAGCGTCGTGCCTGGTTGTTCCCTCCACCCACTTGCTTTGCCCCCTTCCTGTCATTCAGATTCCAGCTCAACTGTCATCTCAGGGGCTTCGCAGCGACAATACCCCTCACTCACACACTTGTCACTCTACTGCACCGCTCTGATTAATGTCTTCACAGCACCGATCACACCGTCGGAAGACTTTTTGCTTAATTACTTATTTTCCCATTTCTTCTCTTTCTTCCCCTTTAGAATATAAACTCAAAGGGGGCTCAGACCTTTCCCATCCTGTTTACAATCATACGCCTAGTGTCTAGCGCGGCACCTGGCACTCGGTGGGTACCCAGAAAGTACTTCTTGGGTAATTTACTTCTGAGTAAATGGTCGGATCGTCGTCAGTGTGGTGAACCCCTCCTCTTGCAGCTACCTGCCTCCGACTTCTTTGGTGCACCAGCCAGTTTCTTCTTTAGCCTTTCTGACGTGATGTTCTTTCCGCAGAGTTCAAGGCAACCCCGTTTCTTTGTGACACAAAACAAAGTACCGAGAGCCATGGGTGGAAAAGCCCTCCCTTTCCCAGGTTGCAAAGCCCCTTCTGATCATAGCGATCTCCTCTGGTGTGTTAAGTCCCTGAGATTTGGGGATTAATTTGTTACTGTGGCATGGCCCAGGCCATCCTGCCTGATAGGAGAACTTTTGGGAGATCCACCTCTGCT
Organism: Indri indri; assembly: GCA_004363605.1. Classification (NCBI taxonomy): domain Eukaryota; kingdom Metazoa; phylum Chordata; class Mammalia; order Primates; family Indriidae; genus Indri; species Indri indri. The sequence continues at coordinate 16,265 of RJWJ010013316.1, forward strand.
TGGCTCAGGTCGTGCCCTGTGTTTTTGGTGGATAAACAACTCAAAACCAGAAGCATAGAGTGTTTATGCTAGAGGGAAACTCAGAGACTAACATGTTTTATTTTTGCAGATGAGGAAACTGAGGCAGGGAAAAGGGAGGGAAATTGCCTAAAACCTTTGGCTTATTGGCTCATTCATTCCATCCCTGTGACGGCTGTTTCCCGTTCTCTCTAACTCCCCAGCGTGTGCACCCCATTCCTAGGAGTTCCCCCACCTATGACTCTCCATGGGAAACAGAGCCCAGCTCCCAACTTGAGAAAATGCAAACACCGAGTGGTCCTTTTCCCAGGCTCCCTGGCAGCGTGGGCGTGGACACGTGACCCAGGCCCTGCCAACCAGGCCACCAGCCCCAGTCCCTCAGTAAAGAGCTAACAACACGAAGAAGCAGGAGCGGGGGCAGCGCTGATGCAGGAGGGCTCAGAGCTCGGTGGCCAGAGACAGTGGTGGTCTCAGCTGTGGGGGCTCGCTCTCACGGAAGGTTATCCTCGCCAAGCAAGTCCAGCCATGTGGCCTGGGCCACCTTTCTGCTGTGTGGTCCCGAGCCTGGTCCTGCAGAGCTTGCTGGGATTCTGCGAGTTACCCAGTCGCCCTCTAACACGTTGCTCTTCTCCTCGAACCAGGCGTGGCTGGTTTCTGTAGCTCGCAACTGAGAATCCTGACTGATTCGTTTCTTATTCATTGACACAGGAGATGCCTTTTAGACACCTCCTGTATGTCAGGCACATGCTAGAGAAACAATGGTGAGCAAGACAGGTAAGTGTGGCCTCCTGAAGCTTACACTGCAGATCGTTAGATGATCGAGCAGGGAAAGTACATTAAATTGCAGCACACACTCCACTAGGGAACAGCCACGGTGACATAGGAGCGTTAGCAACTTGACCTCATCCAGGGGAGATCACAGTAGAGTAATTCCTGGAGGAGGTGACGTTTAGGCTGAAGGATGGGTAAGGGTTTTCTGGGCAAAGAGGGAGGAAAATGACAGCTCCAGGCTAAGGGAATGAGATCGATGAGGGCCGGAGGCAGGAGAGGGAGCCTGGCCTGGGCCTCGGAGGCACCGGACGAAGCCCATTGTGGCTGGAGCGGAGCCTTCAAGAGAACAGCCACACACGGGAGGTGGGAGAAGTGCCCAGGCCCCAACGGTGCAGGAGCTTGTCCCCCATCTTAAGGAGTCTGGAAATTATCGCAGGTTGGTGACAAAGCTGGAATTAGGACCCAGGATCCTTTCTCATAGTCTGTTCTTTACCTGAACCAACTGCCTTCAACTTTTCAACAGAGATGGAATTTTGGGCTAAAGCAATCCAAAACAAAAGTGGCAAGTCACATGCACACGCGTTTCTTCACAATGGTCTTGGAGGAATTGCAATTTCTCTGCCTGTTTTTCCCTGTGACTCTAGGACTGTTTGTGCCTGTGCAGTCCAAGGGGACAATGCCTGTGCTGAGAGTATGGTGACATCTGAGGGACAGGGTGGCTCAGCCCAGAGAGGGGAAGATTGAGGGGTGCTGTGACTGCCACTGAAGGATCGGCCAGGCAGTGATGGAGCAGCCGTCCTCCCTGCCTGCTCAGAGCTGGGAGAAGGGACACAGGCAGGGAGGCCAGGATGGGCTGGGCAGGCCTTGCTGGGCGTGGGTGAAGTATCCCCAGCCCTGGGTCAGACGGAGGCTTGCCAGGGCCTCTTCCACAGAGGCAGTGGATACCAGGGGAGGTGGGGGCTGGGAAAGGTGGGCCTGGAAGGGATGGTGCCACCGTCTAAGGCCCTGAGTCTCAACACTGCGTGGCAAATTTGAGCTTAGTTCTGGGAATATCAGTAAATCAAAGGCTCTGGAGTCATCTGCACATGTTCAAATGCCAGCACAGCCACTACTTGCTCTGCGGCATTGAGCAAGTTGCTTAACCCCTGTTCCTCATTTTCCTCACCTGTAAAATGGGTATAACAATAATAATACCCACTTAAAAGGGTTGTGGTGTAGTTTAAATGAGATAACTCTATGAAGCACTTAGCTCTTGGCTGTTGTAACCTAGAGGGTGGGGCGGTGCAGCGAGAGCCCTGGGACTCAGGTGTCCGTCCTTCAAGAGCACAAGGCAGGGAGCGTCGGCATTTTGGCTGTGGCCAAACCAGTCCACTTTCACCCAGTGACTGGCCCTATGGGGACCAGGTGTCCCCTCTGCCCCAGGAGAGGGGGCAGGAAGGGCTTGGTAGGTTCCAGAGCCCCAGTCGGGAATGGCGGGACTTGGGGCAGGCAAGCTTCCGTTCTAATCAGAGGTCAGATGGTGGGAGGTCAGGAGGACTGCGCCGCACACTAGGCCAGAAGCCGTCTTGTAACCACAGCCAGGCATTTCTTCACTCCTTCATTCATTCAGAACCAATGAGTGGAGCCCCTGCTACGTGGCAGTTGGAGAGAGGGCCGTGAGCAAGAGACACAGCCCCTGCCCTCACGTAGCTTCTAGTTCGGCAGAGAAGACAGGCTCAGAGAGTCACTACAATGACATGCAATGACAGGTGTGCCAAAGGAAGTAAAACGTGCCACGGAGAACATGGCGGGGGACCCAACAGAGTGGGAGGTCAGGGAAGTCTTCCCGGAGGAAGCGATGTTTTCACTGAGAGCAGAAGGAGTTGAATTCTCCAAGGAGGTGGGGAGGGAAGGGAGGAGAGTGTTCCAGGCAGAGAGCATGGCACGGGGAAGGACATGGCCAGAGGGAACACACTTCTATGGGAAAGGAACAGGAATCCATGGGGCCAGAGCTAGAGAGGAGGGGTAAAGCCTGAGGCGGCTAGAGAAGAGGCCAGGCTGGGCCCCGGAAGGCACATGGAAGAGTTTGGACTTTCCTTGCAGGCAATAAATTATTATTTTATTTTAATTAAAAAATTGATACATCATAATTGTACATATTGATGTTTTGATACATACAATGTATAGTGACCTGATCGTGGTAATTAGCATATCCATCATCTCAGTCATCATTTCTTTGTGTTGGGGACATTCAATGTCCTCCTTCCAGCTGTTTGAAAACACGTATTACTGTTCACTGTAGTCATCCCGCAGTGCTGTGCAACACTAGTACTTATTCCTCCCATCCGGCTATGATTTTGTATCGTTTTACGAATCTCTCCCCATCCCCTCTGCCTTCTGCCCTTCCCAGCCTCTGGTAACCCCTGTTCTACTTTTTGTTTCCATGAGATCAACTTTTTGTTCATTTCCACGTATGAGTGAGAACATGCAGTTGGTTACCCTTTTGTTCCTGGCTTATTTTACTTAACATAATGTCGTCCAGTTCCATCCGTATTGCTGCAAATAGCAGGATTTCATTCTTTTTTATGGCTGAATAGTATTCCATTGTGCACGCATACCACATTTTCTTTACGCATTCGTCTGTTGTTGGACACTTGGGTTGGTTCCGTATCTTGGCTATCGTGAATCGTGCCGCAATAAACATGGAGTGCAGATATCTTTTTTCCTTTCCTTTGGAGAAATGCCCAGCTGTGGGATTGCTGGATCATGTGGTAGTTCTATTTGCAGTTTTTTGAGTAACCTCCATACTGTTCTCCGTAATGGCGATACTAATTTACGTTCCCACCAACAGTGTATAAGGGTTCCCTTCTCTCCACATCCTTGCCAGCGTTTGTTATTTTTTGTGTTTTTGACAGTAGCCATCCTAACTGGGGTGGGATGATACCCCTTTGTAGTTTTGATTTGCATTTCCCTGATGACTAGAGATGTTGAGCATTTTTTCATATATTTGTTGGTTATTTGTATGTCTTCTTTTGGGAAATGTCTGTTCAGATCATTGGCCCATTTTTAACTAGACTGTTTGTCGGGGGCTTCTTTGTTGTTTGTTTGTTTATTTGTTTTTTGCTGTGGAGATGTTTGAGTTCCTTGTATACTCTGGATATTAATCCCTTGTCGGATGAATAGTTTGCAAGTATTTTCTCCTAAAATGTGTATGACACTACAAAGACCATGAATAGTCAAAGCTATCCTGAGCAAAAACAACAAAGCTGGAGATATCACATTACCTGACTTCAAAATATACTATAAGGCTACAGGAACCAAAGCAGCATGGTACTGGCATAAAACCAGAAATATAGACCAATAGACCAGAACAGAGAACCCAGAATTAATCGACATATCTATGGACAACTGATTTTTGACAAAGACTCCAAGAGTATACACTGGGGAAAGGACAGTCTCTGCAAGAAACGGTGCTGGGAAAACTGGGTATCCATACTCGGAAGAATGAAACTAGACTCCCACACCTCACCCTATGCAAAAACCAACTCAAAATGGATCAAAGACCTAATATAAGACCCGAGACTATAAAACTACTAGAAGAAAACATAGGGGAACACTTCAAGACGTTGGTCTGGGTAAAGATTTTATGAAGAAGACCTCAAAAGCACAGGCAACAAAAGAAAAAAATAAACAAATGGCATTATATCAAACTAAAAAGCTGTGCACAGCAAACGAAAGTCAACAGAGTGAAAAGCAACTGATTGGAAACAGCAGGTGAGCAGCACCAGCAGGAAGGACTCCCTAGAGTGGTACAGTGAGGATCCAGTGACCCAATGGGGCAGAGGCTCTGAGTGTCCTTCCTGCCCAGGACAGGATGGCCTCAGGGCACGGGCATGGCTGGAGGGGCAGGGTAGGGCTCTTTGGACCCTCCCAGAAGAAGAGTTGGGAGAGGGGCACAAGGCAGGGAATGGCCCCCATGGGCCCTTCTGAGAAAGAACTGGGTGGTCCTTCTCCTTGAGGCAGTCACTGCTGGCTGGGGGTGGGGCAGGTGCCAGGAGCAGTTTGGCTGTGTGTCCTGCTTGGCCTGGTGCTGTGGCCTGGGGGGGAGGCGGGCAGGGGCTGCTCAGTGTTGGAAATCAGCCCCCTTGGAGCCCCTTGTCAGCCTTACCATGGTTGTTGGAAGTTGCCATGACGCTCCAGGTGATTGACTTCTGGGATCAAGACATTTCTCAGTTTGAAACCCAGTTTAAAAAAAAATCGATGTTTCACATTCAGCAGTGTTTGGTTAAAAAAAGAAAAATAGCTGCCGCTTGTGCTTTAACGGCAGAAAAGACTGAGCCCCATCAATTACAGCGGGGAAAACAACAGTGCCTTGCTGCGGTTTTGTTCCTTCTTCTCCAAAAATATTAAGTCATTTAGCCCTACAACCCGTCCACTTGGAGAGTGACAATGTCTTCATTTGAAAAGCACGGGCTCTGGAGCCCTAAGGGACAGCATGCTTTCTCCCAAGCCAGCGATGGCAGGGAGCCCGGGCCTCGCTCGCCGGGGACCTGCCACCTGCGTGACCTGTGAGCCCCTCTGAGGGAACCCTGAGTCATCCCACGAGGCCTGACCTACCCGCTCTCCATCTGGGAGGCCTCCCAGGCTATTCGACCCCAGGTGGCCTTCGCGCCCCACAGCATGGAGTGCCGACGTCAGGCAGAGCCCCTGTGAAGTGGCAACCACTCCGCTCCAACCTCAGCCTCGGGTTGCCCGGCTCACACCAGCGTCCTCAGCCCCTGCTGCACGTCGGAATCACCTGAGCTTTTAAAAGCTCTGATACCCCACACCCCAGACCCATGAAATCAGAATCTCTGAGGCCAAGACCCCCGTATCAGTATTTTTTTTAAAGCTTTTCAGGTGAGTCCAATATGCAACCAAGGTCAAGGCCAAACAACAACGTAGAAATCTCCCAGCAGGCCTATTCTGAGTCAAATTCCCCCTTTATGTGCTCCAGTTATTCCGTCTCCCAAGCCCTGTTTGCCCTGTTGAAGTCGAGAATGTGAGATGAGGGTCAGAGAGAAAGATATGTGTCTATTCTGGGTAGGTCTCATTAGGGACCATACTTAACAAGGATGCCAGAGCTCAGCCCTACAGATTCAGATACTCAAGATGCCTGCAGGGAATGAGACGCAGGGAACCAACTCAAACTACCTAGACTCACAGAAGCCTGATGTACAAACCAGTTGCCACTTATTTCGGGGGGACTGTTTATATTTCTATGACTAGAACTTATGTTCACCATTTAGAGAAAATTGTTTGTCTGGGAAAAAAAAACAAACAAACCCAAAACCAAAAACAAACTGTTCTGTGTTTCCTTATCTTTATTTTTCCCATACATACGTTTTTCAAAAACTACAGCGACACAGTTCTTTATGCTTTATTCGATCTTGAATGATTTCCTGCGTAACTACATTATATTCATAATCTTCTTGCAAAAAGTTCCATCAAGGAACCACAGTTTACGCAGCCATTTCCTATGTGGAACCTTCAGATATTTTATGATTTTCACTCTTGTAAATCATGCGACATTCCACATTAAGCTCTCGTTTCTTAGGCCTGATCCACAGAGGTGGGACTCATGAGTCATAGACATGATTATCTCTGGGGCAGCTCAGCCTCTGGACTCTTCTTCCACCATTGTCCTCCGCGAGAGATCGATTCGATGATAACGGGACGCCAGTAATTTCCCAATGTTCCAGAAGGTATAAAAGGGTGTTCAAGGGGACTAGGGAAGCTCCATGGTCAGAGTTAAAATACAGAGTTGGGTCAAACAAAGTTAGAATAAGTTTCTTTACAGCAAGACCTAAGAGAAAATGAAAGTTGAGTCAAATGAGCATTAAGATAAAAACTTCTTCCCAGCAGGACCTTTCAGAGCCTTTGTTATGCTGATGTACACTGTGGGTGCCCACTACCCGGCTCAGTGCACGGCCATTTACAAACGAACTTGACCTTGGACATTTCTCCAGTACAGTCTCTTACGGGGCCAGTTTTCTAGGGAGAGCGTTTTGGGAAGAGCTGGACTAGGAGATCTTGAAGATTCCTTTACGCTCTGAGGTTCTGAGGTTTTAGATCCAAGTGACAAGTCCAGTTTCTGCCGTCCCCTTGAAACTCCAGGGTTCATTCTTCCAGTCCATTTCCCTGATGCTGGCCGAGTCAGGCCTGCAGTTCCGTCACCTGAATGACTCCTGCAGCCTCCAGCCCGGCCTCCCGCCCACGGCCTCTTCCCCTCTGCTCCCCACTTCCGCAGTTTGTCAGACTCACCTTTTCTAACTCCGATCCTGTCACTCGCGGCTCTCAGGGTCCCACCCCACCTCCTCACCAGCCTCCCTCTGCCCGATTCCCACTGTGCGCTGTGGCGGGACCTCTCTCCGAAGGGGACCTGGCCTTTGGCTGCCCAGGGAAGCCCTAGGAGTGAGCAGAGGCCGGTGAGGTGACATCGGGTACACAGGGTGAGAGCCGTGCCAAGTCCCCACCTCCACGCCATCTTAAACGGAGTAAAACCAAGAGGAGCAGATGCTGCCTGTGGTGGAGAGGCCAGGGCCCTGGGCCCCTGCTCCCCGTCTCCATGGCAACCAATGTGCAGGCCCAAATGACGGAGTTGGCAGCCTGGGGTCTACACCCCTCTACTCTAGGAACCTGAGCACCCGAGGGCTCCTGGGCCCCGACTCTGGCGTTTATGCCCCCTCCTTCCTCTCTGTTCCTGCCCTCCCTCCCTCTCTTCCTTTCTGGAGTTATCCACTTGCGGAATTGTCGAGCCTCTCCAAGTGGGGTTCCTAGACTTGAAGATCAGAAAACAGTGTAGGCCCCCATCTGGATTTCAGCTGAGCGTTTGTCAGGGGCTCGCGTGACACATGCCGAACACAGCTGTAGTGATGGACTCCATTTATTGCACCCCTAGCGTGTTCCGAGCCCCTTTCATATACATTATTTTATTTACTCATAAATCACGAAATGTCAGAGCTGGAAGGGTCCTTCGGGACTATCACTCCAGTGGTTTTCCAACTTGCTCTTAGCAATGAACTTTTTTTCTGCAGTGAACATTTTCTGCAGAAGCTTTATATACAAAGCAGATAAAATTGGTGCTGGTTTGGTCGAAGTGGAGTTGGGTAGAGCTCACATCCCTGCCCATCGGCTTTCCCTTTGCCTTGAAGGGACACTAGGACCTAAGGAAAACCTTTTGAAAGCCTGCCGATTTAGCCCCACCACTTACTTCAGAGAAATGAGCCTCGGAGAAGGAAAGTTGCTTCTAAACTCACACCATGAGTTAAGCCTGCCTAGACTTGGCCCTGCATCTCCTGATGCATGGTGCTGTGGGTTTTGTGTTTGCCCACCCTGACTGCAGATGTGTGCTTCTATGGATGGAGCTCTGGCAGCCCCATCAGGCTGCAGAGGCAGAAGCTAGACCTTCTGTTTATCCTGTGACCCAGCCATGTGCAAGATGGAGAGATGCAGGTGGTATGGGCAGCACCTGCAGATGCCATGGAGTGTGACTGGATGTGTGGCCACCAGATGCCCTCACAGGATTGGCTCTTGTGCCTTCAAGATCCACCTGATCTAAGGCTACAGTACGAGCAGCCCTCGTTTCCCCAGCATAAGCAGGCTTGCTTTATGCAAGGACGGGAGGTGGCTGCTTATTCCCTGGAGGACCTGCGGGCCACTGGGAAATCCAAGTCCACCAGCACCCAGCCCAGAGGAGGCCTGCACAGCCGGAGCCTCCCTTTCCACCCTGAGCCGGCACGTTCGCCAGGCCTCCCATGCAGGGACGTCAGCGGGCCGTGCATGTTGAGAGGAGAGCGCCCAGAAGGGACAGAGTAGGAGGGAGGTGGATCCTTCGCTCATCCTGAAGCAGCGGCGTCCTTCGCAGGCCCATCCGAAGGGTGCCCACTCGACTGACGCGGGAGCAGGGGAGGCGGCCAGGCCCGATTCTGCTACAAGGCTGACACTCGTTTGGGTAAAATAAGATTTGAGGCTGGCTGTAGAGAGGGGATGATTGTGGCTAAGAGGATGAGCTGCGTGATGGAGACTGACGGAGATGTGACGAGAAGCCTTCCTTAGTCACTCTGCAAGCAAGAAGCTTCTGTGCGCCAGACGCTGCAAGGCACAGGGAATAAAGATGGACACAGACAGTCCCCTCAAGGGGCTTCCTCGAAGACTTCCCTGACCCCTAGCCCAGGTCAAGACCCCCATGACTTGCTTGGAGGGCCCCCTGTGCTTTTCCTTCATGGCGCGTGCCACACTGTGTCAACAGGCATTTCCGTGGTTACCTGGTTTTCGCCTGCGTCTACCTCTAAACTGCGCGCTCTGCTCACTTTGCTTCCTTAGGCCAAGGGCAGAGCCTAGCAGGCACTCATCAAATATTTATTGGATGCATAAAAAGAGAGTCACCTCTGGCGATCTCAGTACAGATTTCCTTCAAAGTCTCAGAATTTTCCCTTTAGCGTAAGGGTCCTGTGCCCAGAGAGTAGACTCTGCACACAGCTGGCCAGGGGCAAGCGAGCGAAGATATTTTTGGCTTAAAGGATGCTTGAATGATGCTTGGCGGGGGCTCAGGGCGTACATGGATGGCAGAGCTGTGGGGCAGTGGACAGCTCTAGAGGAGAGGGCTCCAGGCCCTATTCAAACGGAAGCCGCAGCTTTTCTTCTGCCCCCGGTTAGACCCTCAGTGGGAGATTTAGGGGAGGGAATAGAATGTGGCCACGTCAGGAAGCCGTGGCATGTCACCCTGCTCATTTGGACTCTGCTGGAGAGCTGGGGAGACTGAGGTCTCAACGCAGCAGCTCATGCCCATTGGCACCTGGATTCTCAAAGGTGGGTGGATCATGGAGTTGGCACCGCAGCCAATAGGTGGCACCATAGCCACCACAGCAGGGAGCATCGAGGAGAGAGCGGAGACCAGGTGCCTGTATTGTCCACTGTTGTGCCCAGCTCCAGAACCTTCCTCCTCAGGCGGCTCAGTGGGCTGGGGAACCTCTCACCACTGCAGCCCGCAGAGAAGACCACTGTGTGTGTGGGGGGGTCCTCCTCGGGTGGCTCTTGGCAGTGACTTCCTAACCCCACAGCTCAAGGAAGCATTGAGACAGACACTTTGAGGAAAAGCGTGACACCTGGATATTGCACAATGTAATGGAACCAGCCAAGTGGTAAATGTAGCTTTTAAATAGGTTTTGTGCTCCCCACTAACTGCCCTGATGTTGATTAGCCCTGACAGCCGAGAAGGAGGTGGTCAGCAACTTTCCTCCGCCAAAGCGCCCCTGCTCCCTGGGGCTGAGAGCTCCGTCTACAATTCAGCCATGCGCCGGAAACCGCAGGGAGGAGAGTGGGCTGGGGTGGGGTGGGCGCCTCGAGGGTGGCCGATGGGGCCCCAGACTCCCATTCCCTCTCCACTCCTTGCTCTCCCCCTCTCTCCCCAAGTGGGGGTGGCCATGAGATTTGGAGGCACGTGGAAGGGGAGAACTCCTGCTCGCTGTGCAGGTGTGGAAAAGGGGCCGCACTAAGGCAGGAGTTGCTCAGTCTGGAGGTGCCCTGAGAACAGAATTTCTCTCTGGAGTTTGAAACACTTGAATGGCCAACTGGTGCTGATCCGCTTCTTGGCCTTCTCTAGATGCGTCTTCAAACCGGGCAGGGAGGTTCACCCTCAAGAGTCAGAGACAGCCCGTGGAGATCATCTAAAAGCCCAGGGGTATCCCGTCAGGATGACAGAAGCAAGGACAATGACTAAAACCACGAAAAATTCCAGAAATCTGATAATTCTTAGGCTTCTCTGTTCTCATGGGGCAGTAGGCAAGATTACATTAGAGGAGCCTGTGGGCTCGTCCTTGGGAAGGAGGAGGCAGAAGGAGCTGGGAAGACTGAGTCCTGGCTGGGAGCTACGATCAGGGTTCATAGATGTGCTGCGGGGAGCAGGCTGTGCCTTGGGCTTGCAGGAAGGGAGAAAGAGCTCAGAGAAAGTTGTTGGGGCACAGAGAGGTGGCTCCAGGGCTTTCAGCTGAGGGTGCTGAGCCCAGAGGAATGGGGGAGAGGTGTTTCTTTGCCCCCTACTCTCATCAGACCTCCTCGAAGGGGGTTTCTCGCAGCTGATCTTCTGTATATATGGCCAAGCCAAGGCCCTGGGTTCAGAATATTTGCCGAAGGAGAAACACGTGTTCTGTGTGCCTTCCTCTGGGTGAACTGCTTTTGCCCAGCTCTGGGCTCAAGGAGGCAAAGTCGAACAATCATGGTGGTTCAGAACCAGTAGCTCCCACCCGTCTTTTGGGTCCCTCTCTGTGGGTTGCCTGCTTCTGTCCAAGGAGCCCTTACGCCTCTGTCCGGGTACTGTCCAGTCCCGCTGCCTCCTGCCCCTCTGCCAAGATGAAACCTCTGAGAAGTCTCTCAACACATTAGAGGTAAATTGCAGAACAGGGCTTTAACTCTCTTCTGTCTGACTCCAGAGCTCGTGCTCTTTCAATAACCCCATGTGGTTTTCGCATAAAAATGCTCATCATAGCACAATCTATGAAATAAAAAAACTGGAAATAACCCAAATGTTCAACAATTAGGGGGTTGTTTAGTAAATCGTGATGTATGCATTTGTTAGAACATTATACAGACATTAAAAGTGATCATTACAGAGACTGTATAGCAACTTAGGGGAAGGTTACGATAAGACACTAAGGGAAAACACAATGCAAATGCTACAATTGCTTTGATGCAATGATGGAAAACACGTCAGTGTGTCAACAAGGGCTGAAAGATAATATGCAGGAGTGAAGCATGGTGGTGCTATGGGGGTGTTTTTTTTCTTTCCTTCTAAAATGAATTGTTTCCTTTTAATTCTTTTTGTTTAGTCTTTTTTTCCCTCTGAAATAATTTTGCAGGGTTGGCATAGAGCATACAGAATATATGAGCAGACAAGGTCAGAATCTGAGAAATTTCCACAATGGGAAACCCACTGGACTGGTGACGCTGACTCCTTCACACTAAGGGCCTCCAGCTCAGACACAGAACCTCCATGTTGTGTATAAGAGCATGGGTCTTGGAGTCGTAGAGATGTGGGTCAGAGTCTCAGATCTATTCCTACTAGCTCTATGAAGCAGGCTTGGCCCAGAGCGGGCACCCTTAGCTTTGCAAAAGTGCGGGGTCAATGCTACCAGACATACAAGATAAACTTCTCAATACATTTGACTCTATAGAACGTCCTACCAACCCCTTCCTCCGTAATCCACCATCAGCACTAAGTGTTTAATTTCCTCTACTCTCTAGTAAAGCCAGATCTGAATGGTTTCGGGGGGAGGGGGTGAGGCTGGGACTCGGAGCTTGCCTGGCTCAGTGTCGCTGTCCATAGTGCTGAACCAGCGTTGCACCCAGGCACGTGGTTGTTTCTCTGGAAAATTGTGAGAGCTGGGGTTCCCCCACCCCACCCCATTCCTCCCTGGAACTCCATTTATGCTACCAGCTTCAACATGGTCTTCATCAGTGGGAGGCTCTAAAACTTTAGAATTTCTGGGGTTGGGCAGGAAAGAGAATTAGAACAAGTCGTAGGTCAGGGCAGAGGAGCCAGAAGGCAAGTCGGCCCTTACTGAGCTATGATCCTGGCCGATGGCTGCGAGACGTATCATCCACTGGGCAGAAAGTGAAAGTTTTAAGTCGTGGTGGCCCTCGTGAGCGTTGAAATTAGGATGTGAAACTACAGGATCAACAGTTGCTGCTGGTGCCACCTCCTTAATCTGTAGATGTCATGGAGTCTTGGTATATTTTACTAAGTGTAAAAAAGCGGCTTCAATGATCTGTTTCGTAGACTATCTCCAGAATGAGAGCAAACAGCAAAGAGCAACTCCAATAGGAAGTAATCTGTGAGCACTTTATCTCTGTCTCTGTCATATTCTTTCTCTATTTATCTCTGTCTTTCCCGGTGCTCAAGCAGCCTCTACCCCTCCCTCCCTGCCCTATCTCTCTCTTCCTCTCCTCACTACCCCTCCCCTTCTCTCCCCTCAGTCTATTTGTGCTTATCAGAAAAACACTATGTAATTTTCTTTAAAAATTAATTCTACTCTACAAAATATTTTTTAAATATTCAAGAAAGGAAAAAGTTCTTCTAAGTAGTTTGCATTAGAACTGCTTCTTCCAGCATAATAGAGTTAACGAGCTCCCCCTTAGAATTTAAAGCAAAGTAACTTTCACACTGGTGGTGAGCCTCAAAGATGGGTGAATAGATAACTAATAGCATGGTTCCCACTAGCAACCAAGGTACACTTTGATCCTGATTGGGCAAAAATAGTCAAAGGATGGAATTAAGGTTAAACAGCCACATTTGTCAGCAATGCTCTTTGGAGCAGCAAGAAGAGAAAAAAGGCAATAATGGCTGTTGAAAGGGTGGGGGATGGATTGTGAACCCGAAGTTAGTTGCAGAGGTTTGTTTGGTTTTTTTGGTTTTGGGGGTATTTTTGGACTATGAAATTTGGTCTGCTAGCTGGAAAACCCAGAAGACATGAGTGACACTCAATTTTAATACAATCGAATGCAAGCAAAAATCAGTCTCAGCATGTTTGACTGTAGAGGTTGGCCCGTCCATGAGCCGTGGAGCAGGCCAGCACGTGGAGGTGAGTCTACTGCTGCTCATTAGCTCTGAAAGCCTGAGCCCAAAGCGAGAGCAAGCCCAACCCAGGAAGGCTGCTGACATAGGACATGGTCAAAGAAAATTTGCAACCCAGGCAGTCTTTGAAGGCTGTTGACACTTTCTACCTAATATCATTTTAATTTGTCCATTTTCTCCACCCCAATGCCTTCATTCAAGCCCTTACCTGAACTATTGCAATATCTTCCTACCTTGTCTCTACATTGGCCAGAAGGGGCCTACTACACCCGAATCCACTCAGCCATTCCCTGCTTAACTCTCTGCAGGGGGTAGGGTAGTTAACATAACTTAAGGACACAAACTCCCTCGCGTTGAATGCAAGGCCCTTCATGATCTCACTTCACTTCCCCTCACCAGCCAGCCCCATCTCTCACCTCTCCCTGCCCTCCCCACCGTGCACCCTATTATTAGACATTCTGAACAAACTGTCATTCCACTCGTTTGTGTCGCATGCTCTCCCTTTTTTTCTAGGTTAATTATTCTGCCTGGAAATTCACTTTCCCTCTCCAATCCTCTTCCAACTGCCACTCGTCCTTCAGAATTCACTAAGGTACTAGCCCTGCCTTCCCTGACCACTGCCTCTTTCCAAGTCTTGGCCAATTGCCCTGATTCCCTCAGTGCACGCTCCCCGAACACTCAACACGTATCTCCATGGCAGCACCTCTTACCTGCCTGACAACTGTTTACTCACCTGTCTCCCTGTTTTCACCATAGGCTCCTAGAGGGGAGGGACTGTTGGACTGTATCTTGGTTTTTGTGGTACCCAAGCTCTTAGCATGATGCCTGGCATATAATAGACACTCAACAAATGTTAATAAATGAATGAACATTATTTCTGAGTAGAAATTAATTATAGACAGTGTTCAAAGTAAGAAGGGAATAAATCTATCCCTAGGCACTGCATGCATTTATTTCTTCTTCTCAAATAGAATTTTCTCCCAATTTTAATATACAATTGAGGAATTAATGTCACCAATATTTGTGAAAAATCATGCTTTCAATAGAAGAAAAATACATGTGCACAAACGACAACTATAAATGAAATATGAATGGTGATAAGATGAAGTGCTTTGGGAGAACGGGATGGAGGAGAGATACTGTGTGTGAGAGAGAGAAATTGATTGCTATTGTACATGATGACAGGGTGGTGGGAAGCCTCTTGTAGCACTTAGGAATTATCCGCACTGACCCTGTGCCTTTAACTCACATGGTGCTCACTCCTGTAGTGGTGGCTAAACCCCAAGTTTCTGGAGCCCCAGCCCTGGCCATGCAGGTAGAAGAGTATCTTATTTTGTTCCACCTCCATTCACATTCCTGGTTGGTCCCAGTGTTTTTCTTGGCTTCCGATCACTCTGGTTTGGTCTTTTTTCCTGGCTCTCTGCTTGCCTAGAAGAGACGCTCCGTGCTTGTTTTCTTGGGATCCCCTGGGATTTACATTTATCAAGCTTTCCTTACTCCTGGATGTTGTGGGGGGCCCCCTGAACTCCTGCAGGTTATCCAGTTGACTCCCCGCAGCAGGAGATAGGGAAGAAAGTGAGCCTTAGAGGATGCTGGGAGCTGAATCGGCGGAAGTGGAGGAGGGGCATCCACGGTTCAGGGTGGGGGGTGGGATGAGCAATGCACAAGAGCAGCAGAGCGCATGGAGAGGAGGGCAGTTGCTGAGAGCAGGGGACGGTGCCTCAGTGAATGCCTACCCCTGAAGACGCTGGGGAGGAGGACGAGCCAGCAGGCAAGGCAGCGAAGCTGCAGGAAGAGCTGCGGGAGAACCCAGAAGAAGACTGCGATGGGAGGCAGCAAGAAACCAAACCGAGACCAACCCAACTCAGGGTCAGAGCCCAGGAGGGGTTACAAATAGACCTCAAACCAAGTTGTTCCTTCAGGTTCAGAGCTGGGGGCATGGCCAGGGTCACGGGCCAGGGGGACACAATAAGAAATGCTAATCCCCAGAGGTTATTTTAGGGCTTAAACTTGACAGGGACAACCAAGGGACAAAGACCGAGGGATGAATGCTTGGCCGCAGTTGTTCTGCGAGTCCTGAGATTGCCCTTCCAGGTACAGAGATAAACCTACCTTTGCACTCGAGTCTTTTGGACCTGAGCATAGCATCTGAGAACTGCGTGGGAGGACGGTGTCTACAATGTTAAATGATAGGCAGACTTGGGTTTGGAAAAGTCATTGGCTTGGGCAATCTGGAAGACAATGGAAGACTGTCAGAGAATTGCTTGAGAAGAATTAAGAGTAAGGAGCCCTGTTATAGGTAGTCAGAAGAAAAGAACGTACTCCCTGTGACCGTGGAGGAAGGCAAGAACTAGGACAGCAGCTAGAGGGCTAAGCTGAAGCTTTTATACTGTTATTTTAATAGCTGTAGTTGGTTTTCAAACTGGCCACTTGAATAGATGATGTGTATCCATTTCTGGCCACACGCTCCCAAGGACGGAGCCCACCTTGCCCAGGACCTCGCGTCAGGTAGTGTGGCCCAGTGCTGGTGGGATGAAGGGACTTCCTGGGACTGTCATCTGAAAACTGGGCCCTTGGACCCTCAGGGGTCTGTGAAGGCAGCAGGGCTGAGCGTGTCCTTTGAACTATTGTCAACTTCTCCCGAAACTTAACATAGATGATGCTGTTACCTGTGATGAGCCTGAGCAAGGCTGATGACTCAAAAGGCAGATTTCTTTGCTTTTGGCTGGAAGTGCAGCAGCTCAGTGTGGCAACAGGAGCTCTCTCCTGCTGATCTGAAGCTCTGATTGCCAGTTATAGACGTCTTTGATGAATAAAAAATGGGGCATTGAATTAATTATTACTTATGAAATGCAGATTGTTTGGTAGACAAGTATCTTCCAAACCTTGGGGCCCGTCAGGGAGGATAATGAAAGTAACCCACGGCAATGAGAAGGTTAAAGTTCATGGATCTAGAGGAGGCCTGGAAAATCCAATGCCATCGTAAATGATGGCAATAGTCTCTTTGTCTCCGTCCTATTGTGTCTGTCTGTCATTCTCTCTCTGGGTTGTTGTCCAGCCTTTCTGCCTTCCTAACTCGAGGTTTCTTACTTTTTCTGCTTGTGCCTTCCTCATGTCGTTCCCATGATCAGCCTCCCTGACTTTAGGCATGTCCCTTTGGTCTCTGGTTCTGTTCTCTCTCTCTGTCTTGGCTTCTTAGGGTGCCTCACTGTTGGCATCTTTCTCGTGGCCTCCTCATCTCCTGGTTTCTCTGGTGCCACTTGTCTTACGGTCTCTCTCTATTTCTCTTCTCCCTCCCTCCCTCCTTCCCCCACTCCTTGGTCTGCTAATGGTCCCTGTGACAATTCTGTCTCTATCCTGGTATCAAACTCTCCCTGGTTCTCGGTTTTCCTGCCACCTCACCTTGGCTTGTCGTTTTATTGCTGTCTGAAGTCACTGTGTCTGGGGAGATTGCATGTAAGTGTCTGTCTCTCCTAGCCCAACCATTTACCCCGCTAGACAGAAGCTCCGGGAAGCAGAGCCGTTGTCTTACTCATCACTGTGTCCTCAGTGCCTAGAACAGTGCCTGGCACACAGAGGGGCTCGATAAGCACTTGCCAGCTGGCTGGGCTCTGTGTCTTTCAGGATCCCTGCTCTCATCCTTGTTTGCTGGTCTGGATCTCCACGGCTCTCACAGCCTCTGTCTTGTCTGTCTGGGCTTTTGTCTCTCTGTCACAATCTCGGCTTCTCCCTAACTCTGGATTCTTTCCCATGTCTCTGTCTCTGACCTGGTGTTTCCCTGTAGTCTCCACCTCTCTCCCACTCCACCCGCTGGGCCAGCCCGCCCTGTGGGACTCTGCCACCCCTAGGGCCCACCTCTCTGGCCCCTTTGCTGGGGTCCTGTGCATCTTGGCACCTGCAGGTCCTGGCAGAGCAGGAAGAGGGGTTTGGGTGCGACTTGCTTCCCCTCTTTACTCCAGATGACTCACCGCCTCGCCACCAGCAGCACAAAGTGGAGCTGGGGCATCCTGGCCTGGTAGAGGGCAGAAACCAGGCCACTCCTGCCTGGCCGCCTGCTGGGCCCGTCTCCAGGATGCTCCAACGGAGACAACAAAAGAGAGGATGGGCTTGTCTGGAAGCGAACAGCATCAGCCCTCTGGGCAGCAAAGTCTGCCTCTGTGTGAATCAGCCCCTTCTCTCCTGGCCCAGTTGATTTGGAGAGTAGCTCTGGGCAGCAGACTGCCCCTGGCCTTCCCCGGCTGGGTTGAGGTGTGAGGGCCACTTGCTCAGGAGATTCTTGGCCTGCTCACCCTGGATGAGAGACCGATGACGTTGTTCCTGGCACTAGCAGCCGTCTCTCCTAACTGATGACTGCCTTACTTGGCTTCAGCCAGACATACTGCAAGGGTCCAAGCCCTGAAGAAGGGTCAGCCCTGGAGGAATAAAACTGGGATTTGAGGGTCCATACTGTCAAGATCAAGAGTGCAAGATGCAGAGTACACAGACTGGGTCAAATTCCAATTTCGGCCACTGATCTTACGCCTCAGTTTTCACATCTGCAAAATGGGAACAGTAGCCTTTATCTTGTATGGTGATTAGTGGATTCAATGTGATAATACATGAAAGGCACAATGCCTGGACCATGGTAAACACTCAATAGACTGTAGCTATTAGAAATGGAAAGCTGGCCGGGTGCGGTGGCTCACGCCTGTAATCCTAGCACTTTGGGAGGCCAAGATGGGAGCATTGCTTGAGGCCACAAGTTTGAGACCAGCATGAACAAGAGCGAGACCCCGTCTCTACAAAATATAGAAAAATTAGCGAAGTGTGGTAGAACACACCTGTAGTCCCAGCTACTCAGGAGGCTGAGGCAGGAGGATTGCTTAAGCCCAGGTGTTTGAGGTTGCAGTTAGCTGTCATGATGCCACTACACTCTGGCCCAGGTGACAGAGCAAGATCCTGTCTCAGAAAACAAAACAAAACAACACCAAAGAAATGGAAAGCAGAGGGTATACACCAGAGCTCTTCTTTCAGAACTCTGACAGCTGTGTGTCCTTTGAACAGTAACACATCCGGAGTTAAAGGATTCCAGAGGAGGACAGGAGCTTCAGTTGGCCATATGGTCCAGCCCCTTGCCTTTGGCAGGTAACCTTGAAAACCCCCCAGGGCGTATGATAGATGTTATCTCTCCGGAGCTCTTTGGGGGCAGAGACCCCCAGCCCTCCCCATCACCCATCAGTCAAGACACGCCTCCTCATGTCCCATCCCAAAGCTTCTTGTCTTCACACAGGCCTGTTGTCTATGGCACGTGCTCCACAGGCCTGGAGAACAGCCCTTGTGTGGTCAGCCTCCAAGGTGGCCCACAGAGCACATCTCCACCACGGCTGCAATGGCTGGCGGTAGCCTTCATAGCCTCCCATTTCAGCAAATTGCAGGAAGTCAAAGATAACACAGGACCTACAGCACAGAGCCAAATACTCACTTGAAAATGTCTCCACGGCCTTTTCCAATTTCCTGGAAATTGACAAGTGATTCCAAGACTCAGCCTTTGCGACTGCTCCCGGCTGGGCCCTACCTTTCTCTCCACCACCCTTGCTAAACCTACGAACTCCCAGCTCCACCCGCTGGGCCAGCCCGCGCTGTGGGACTCTGCCACCCCTGGGGCCCACCTCTCTGGCCCCTTTACTGGCGTCCTGTGTGTCTTGGCACCTGCAGATGCTGGCAGAGCAGGAAGAGGGGTTTGGGCGCGACTTGCTTCCCCTCTTCACTCCAGATGACTCACCACCTGCCTTAGCTTTTCTCTTCCCATCATTACATAATCCTGGCTCCAGGATTAAAAATACTCCACTGAATACCCTATCCATCTGTCATATTCACTCTCTCTCTATGTGTGCGTGTATGTGTGTGTGTGTGTGTGTGTGTGTGTGTATAAAATCTTATTTTAAAAATACTTTGGAAAGAGCACTTCCATATTTCCTTCATAGGATATCAGAAATGGGATGGGTTTCCGAGTCAGCACTGGCTTCCTCCAGAACAGCAGTCCTGGAGGAGTGAGATAGCCCCAAACCTCTGCAAGGGCAGTCTGACTTGTGCATCGCTCTCTAATAGGTTTGCCTTATTCAGAGGACCCATCTTCAGAGCTGCCCGGTACTTTATCAGAGCAGCTCCTTGGTCCTTCCCACAGTCTGGGCTGGCATTTACTCTATGCCCAGGTGTTCGAGGTTGCAGTAAGCTGTCATGATGCCACTGCACTCTAGCCCAGGCGACAGAGCAGGGCTAGGGGAGTTAGAGGAGGCGGTAGATCTAACCTGACACAGAGCCCTGAGTCCAGTCACCAGGAAGGGGACCCCTGCTTTCTCCCTGCCCCCACCTCTCATGACCCTGACTACCCTGTCTCCAATCCTTGCACTGATGGAGGAAAAGTAAAAGGGCTTTTGTCTGTTTTCCTTTTTGAAATACAACCTAAGTGCCCTCTAGAGCCGGAGGGGACTAAAACCCCATGATTCAGCCTCATTCATTTATTTACTCATTCATTTGTTCATTCTATACATATTTATTGAGAATTTACCATGTGCTTAATGCATCAGAAAGTCAGTACCTGCAAGAGGGCATAGCTGAGGTTGGAGAGATAGCTCATATAGACCAGAGAATTTAGAGTGACAGGGCATGGGTTTGAGTCTGTCTCTGCCAGATGCCAGTTAGGTGACACCCATTGGAGCTCCCAGAGCCTCAGTGTCCTCATCTATGCAGTGGGCATTATAACTTGTGCTCCTGGAGCTGGTGTTGCATCAACGGGAGTGAAAGTGCCTTGGAGCAATGTATTATTCGACACACAAATGTTTACAAAGCCTGAGATTTCTGTCGAAAAGTAGGAAATCGGTATAAGGAAGAGATATCTGCACCCCATGTTTATCGTGGCACTGTTCACAATAGTCGAGATATGGAATCAACCCAAGTGTCCAACAACAGACAAATGGATACAGAAAATGTGGTACATATGCACAATGGAATACTACTCAGCCATAAAAAAGAATGAAGCCCTGCTATCTGCGGCAACATGGATGGAACTGGAGGACATTATATTAAGTAAGATGAGCCAGAAACCAAAGGTTAAACACTGCATGTTCCACTCATGTGGAAGCTTAAAAAATGTTGATCTTATAGAAGTAAAAAGTAGAAGCTGGAGGGGGGGGAATTTATTAAAGGATACAAAATCACAGGTAGATGGGAGGCATAAGTTCTAGTGTTGTACAGCACTGTGGGATTACTCTAGGTAACAATAATACATACTTTCAAATAGCTAGAAGGAGGATATCGAATGTCCCCAACACAAAGAAAATATAAATGTTTGAGATAATGAATACGCTAATTACCCTGATTCGATGACTATACATTGTATGTATTGAAACGTCACCATGCGCCCCATAAATATGTACAGTTATTATGTGTCAATTTAAAAATAAATTTTAGAAAAGATGTTGCAAAACAAAAAATGCCCGTGGAAGCTGCCTCCAGCCCTGGCTCCTACCAGCCGCCCCCTGCAGGAGCCACTGGAGTGTTTGATTCAGAGCTGAGACCCATGTCTCCCCACTGGCCACAGCACCAGCCCGGCCAGAGACCTAACTGAATAGGCTGCGCCCTTTCAGCTTTGCATGCTGGGGGTCCAGTGATCTCCACTCTCTGTGTCTCAGTTTCCTCGTCTGTAAAATGGGGCAAGTGGGATTATACACCCAAAGGGTAAAAATGAGTGGATTCGTGAACAGCACTTAGAACAACATCTGGCACATGGTGGACAGTCGACAGGGCTTGTTCTTGGTGGCTGTGCTAGCAGTTCATCCCCGACACCTGTGTCGAGGGCATGCATTCTCCTGCCTGGAATTCTGTGTCCACTCCCTCCCCTGCTTCTAGCAAACTCCCACTCGCTTCATGATTCTTTCTAAAGGATATCTCCTGTGCGAGACTCCCCCTGTTCCCTTCATGACACTGTGTGGCCTGTGCCCTTGTCCGTGTTCTGCTCCCTCTAGAACCTGTGCACGGATCAGTTTTCTCAGCGGGTTGTTCCACAGATGCTCACGGAGCACCTGTCACGTGCCAGGCGCCAGCCCCTCCTCCTCACCTTCCCCATACTCCAGTGCTCGCTGAGGTGGAATTGGGAGCCAATACTTGTCTACTTCCTGGCAAGCCTCGGCTGAACTTGAAGTGGTTCCTTCACTTCTAATGCACCCCTGGGCCCCGTGAGCTATCACCGTGTGCCGGGGGATGGATAAGTGATTCCTCCCAATTGTCCCGAGAGAGGTCATGCCCATTGCATGAGTGACCAAACTGGGGGCCGGGTGAACTAACCACCACCCCGAGGACATGACAGTGGCTTATGTTGGCTTTAGAGTCAGGTGTGGGTCTCCTGCCTGCATGGCCCTGGCCTTCCGTCTCTGGTGTGCCCAGACTTTTCCTCTCCATTCCTGTCCCAAGCTGAAAGGCCAGCAGAAACCAGGTCCAGCTTCATGGCCTGGGCCAGGCAGGGAGGAGAGGGCTGACCTGGCCCCTGTCATTCTCTCTTGGCCTAAGCCATCTGTCTGTCCCTCCAATAACGTGCCTCTAGAATAGGACCCAGAGCCCAGGTGAATCTGAGGAGGGTCACGGAGCACAGGGACTCCTGCCGCACTGGCGGTGTGACCTGAAGACACCCTGGCTGCCCATGCAGAGCTGGCTCAGCTCAGCGGGGAGGGCCGGCAGGAAAACAGAGGAAGGGGAGGAAAATTGCTTTTTCACTGCCCCGACTGCAATCGCCTCCAGGCTGTTATATAATCAATAAAATATCAGTGCCTGTGAGCGGAGCCCTGCGCCCCTGGGACAGGCCCCGGCTCTCGCTCTGTGATTGTTACTCGGCTGGATGGGACGGCTTTCAGGAGGGTTTGGTGGTGGACGGCGTCCAACATGCCGGTTCCCCCAGCATGTGAGCTCGCTGCCTTTTCTTCTCCTTCCAGCATCCTCCCTCCCGCCCTCTCTGCTCCCGTCCTCCCTGCCACCAAAGTCATCAGAAGGCCTGTTTGAAGCTCAGCCTTGTTTATGCCATTTGTCCTGGGGTGGGACGATCACAGCTGATGGTCCAATGTGCTTGCAGGGCACACTCTCACCCAAGGAGGTGCCTGTCTCCTGCTCACCTTCTGAAAGTCACAGTTCTTCTCACATTTGCTCACATGGACCCCCTCCCACCCACCGTGGAGCTTCAGTCTCTCTCTCTCTCTCTCTCTCTCTCAGATGAGACTTGGCAGCGACAACTCTTTGTCTCTGACTTTCTCCGTCGGCCTCTCTGGCTCTCTCCCTGTCGCTCCCGCATCTGCACACGCGCAGGCACACGGAGGAACGTGCGGGCGGGCACCGCTCTCTCTCCCCCACCGATGTGCCGGCCTCAGCTGCAGGGTCCTGACCCGCGGGGTGGGCTTGGGTGCCAGGGGTGGGTGAGCCAGCGAGGGACTCCAGGAGGCAGCCCAATGTAGAGGCCTGGCACACAGCCCTGGTGTTAAGACATCTAACCGTAAAAGCAATAACCAAAGTGGAAACAGCAGCTCCCTCCATCAGGGCAGACGCCGCGTGGTGGTTCCGAGCACAGACGCTCAAGTCACCTCCCTTGGTTTAAATATATGACTCTGCCCTTGCTAGCTGTGTAGCTTTGGGCAAGTTATGTAACCTTTCTGTGCCTGGTTTCACTGTCTGTAAAATGCGAGTATATCTGCCCCTATCTCATAGGGTGGTTATGAATTAAATGAGCTAACATGTGCAAAATGCTTAGAACACACACATGTTAGCTACCATCAAGGCACTATGTACTAGGCTCTGGGACAAGCACCATATATGTATTATCATATTTAATTATCCCAACAACACTGTAAAGCATAGAAATGAAATGACCCACTCGAGGCCACATCATTATTAAAGGTGGAGCTGGACTTGGAATTAGAGTCACTGATTCATAAGCTGCCTACTATACTACTCCCCCGCCCCCACCAGGCAGCTCTCCTTTCCAGAGACAGAATTCAGGGTAAGGGACAGAGGACAGCCGTTGAAGCCTGGCAGGAACCAAGACCCCACCAATGACCACAGTGGGAAGCTTTAGGCAGGTATAAGGCTGGACAGCAAGGCAGACGCCTAGCAGAGTTGACTGGCCGATGGCGGGGTGGAAGGGAGGCTGGGGCCACCTTGTGGGGCAGTGGGTGGGCTCTGGCCCAGGGGCCGGCCAATGCGGGGGTGATGGGAGGATTCTGGCTTAGGGACTGTGAAGGCTCCGGGAGCCAGCTTTGGGCTGCCAGGCAGGGTCAGGCTGGCATGGAGAGAGACTTAGGGCTGTCCACCGGAGTCCCAGGAGGAGCCATGATCCTCCTACTGTTCCTTCTGAAGACAGGGTTGGGTCCTGGGTGGGCCTGAACTTGCAGGAGCACAACCCAGCATGAGCAGGAGAAGGTGAAGAGCACAGGAAGGACCCAGATGCTCACTGATGTGTCCTGAGCCTGT
>RJWJ010013317.1:0-40124 GCA_004363605.1 Indri indri
AAACTACGATTACACAGAAACCAGATGTGTCTGCACCACTTAACATGTTTTATTCTGGAATTCCAGCTACTGCTTTTTGACCAAGCTACATATTCACATGTTTTTTGAATTATTATAATCCCAAAGTTAACTACCCAAAATGCAAAAAGAATTCTCTTCAGGTGTTTTTTATACAGAGGGGGGACTGGAAGCAAAAAAAAAAAAAAGTCATCAATTTTATTTTAAGAACTAAAGCCAACTATGTAAAAATCTGAATATTAGATCTAGAAAAGATAACCTGCCTTCATTATAAAAATTGTGAATTCAACATTTAGCCCTTTCAGTGAGAAAGAAGAGAAGACTAGTTAAGAGAAGAGAACATTCTTATCTTGATATTTAGCTCTTCTCTAGGTATAATCCACATCTGAAATCATTAGATGCAAAAAATGAAAAAGCAAATGTGGTGTATGTATACCATGGAATACTACTCGGCAATAGAAAAGGACGAATGAACACCTTTTGCAATAATTTGGATGGAACTGGAGACCATTCTCCTAACTAAAGTATCTCAGGAATGGAAAAACAAACACCACATGTACTCATCATTAAATTGGAACTAACTGATGAGCAGACGTGCACAGAGGGAAGTAAAACTCAATGAAAATCAAGCAGAGGGGAGAGGGGAGGCGGGGAGGGGTAAAAACCTACCTAATGGGTACAATGAACACTATTTGGGTGATGGGCACACGTATAACCACAACTCAAGCATTACGAAAGCAATCCACGTAACCAAAAACATGTGTACCCCCTTAATATTTTGAAATAAAAGAAAAGGAAAAAAAATTAAAACACTTTACAGACCTCGGCTTAGTGAAACGTGTCCTTGGGTCGGTCTATTTTTCTGCTCATAAGGACAAAGTGTGTGTGCGCTCGTGTGTGTATGCGTGCAAGTATGTGCATGTGTGTGTGTGCGTGTGTGTGTGTGTGTGTGTGTGTGTGTGTACACGTGCATGCTGAGAGAGAGAGAAAGCCAAGAGTTACTGTATTCTGGGCTTTCATGTTGTTTTACTTCCCTATACTGGAGAGAGACCATGCACGTGAGTGTGTGTTGGAGGGGAAGTAGGGGGTGAGGGGTGGGACCGGGTGGGCTGAGGGGTAGTGTGCAAAGCAGAAAGACTAAAATTTCTCTGTCTTAGAGCTTAAAGTAAAGCTTCCTGATGATCTCCTGCCTGCGTGTAATCACGCCCCAGCACAAGCAGGAGCAGCAGACAGGCCGACTCCAACCTCACAAAGGAAAACTTTGTGCTGATCAGACGTATTTCTCTGCAGAATCCATTTGTAAATAGTTATCTTCAGAGTGGACTTTGCTGTGAACTCATCTCTGAGGCTGTTTTCTGATCTTTAGATTACCAGACAGCTGGGCATTAGAAGGGTGATAATTTTAGATTACCAGGGCCCTAGGATTGAGTTACACCAAATGACCCAGACAGTTTTCCAAGAAATACAAACTATGATCCATAACCAGTGGCTATTAATCTGGAGTCTTCATACTCAAGGGTCCCTCAAGGCAGCAATGAAAGTCTGAGAAGTTTATAAGGTAGTGTTTTGAAATAACCATACTGGCTGGGTGTGGCGGCCCACACCTGTAATCCTAGTACTTTGGAAGACCAAGGCAGGAGGATCACTTAAGGCCACGAGGTTGACACCAGCCTGGGCAACACAGAGAGACCCTGTCTCTACAAAAAATAGAAAAAGTAGCCACGTGTGGTGGTGAGTGCCTGCAGTCCCAGCTACTTGGGAGGCTGAGACAGGAGGATCGCTTGAGCACAGGGGTTTGAGGTTTGCAATGAGCTGTAGGGAAAAAATATATATATATCTTCATTTGCCTACTGTAATGCTGCAAATACTTGCTAGATCCCCAAGTATTTTTGCTTTTAGCTAAAATTATGCTGATTCATTTTAAAAACACAGGTAATTTGTGATTTACCACAAAATCCAGTATGTGAAAAATCCAAACATAAATTAGAGTGATTCTTTACATGATAGGAGTATTTTCTACTTCACCAAAATATTTTCAGTGTTTACATATTAGTGTTTTCTTATATATTTCACCTTAACCTTTTATTATATATTGAGTCACAGTAAGTTTATAGTTACAATTCCACCAATTTTGTTGAAGATTATGTTTTCAGTTAAATTCTGACACAAATGTTTCAATAGATAGCTGGACTGGGAGACTGGCTAGTATTCTTTTTGTAAACTGCAAATTTTAATGAGGATAAAATCTAAATCTAAAATTATTACATCTCTGCGTGAATAAATGGACATCCTCTTTCTCCATTTATATAGTGATTCCAAACAATGATAATGTTGATTTACTCAGAATTTTTCATGTAGATTTCTATTGCATAAAGTAAGGTATGCCCATAATTTGTAAAAATAAGAACAAAAAGGATAAAGGGGACTGATAGAGCAGATGTCTTCCTCCCCCACCTCCAGGGTAATATGTCCAGGGTAATCTGGGGTTGATTGAAGCCACTTTTTCAGCAATTGGATTCTGCCTGGAATGCTAGGGGTTGGTACATAGCAGCACAGGTGACTTCTTGCTGCCCTTTGTTACTTTGTTTATCAGAATTGACATATCAGCAAGTTGGAAATTGTCCTGAGTAATAGTCTGGGCATGTTCCATGTCTGGGACAAGGATGACTGCAGTCAGTGTGTAATTCTTCCTATTCAAATGGTTATATAGATTTCCTTGAGGGCCTGACCTGCCAAAAAGCTGGAGCCTTTGGTTGTCCCAGGAGAAACAATGCCAAATATGGAAAAATCTTAATTACTCTTATCTTCTTAGAGGGAAAACTCTCATGATATTTTGAAATATGTAGCCTAGAAAACTCCATCTCTGGGAAGCAATGTTTTCTTTTAGCATCTGTTGTACAGTTTGCTAGTGTGTTTAGTAAAGGAAATAAGGAGAAGGTGGTTCTTAACTAATCCGAAAGCACAATAAGACAAGGTATGTATACAATGTCACATTTACTTCATATGATAGAGAAGAATCTTGTTCTTTTCTTGGGCTTCATAGTTTAATTCAACAGGATGATTGCTATATAATTTTTAAAAACATGGTAATTTATTTTGTATTCCCTTGAAATCAGACCCTGAGACAAGTACTAGTGCAAGCAGTTTATTTAAGAGGTTCTACCAGGGAGCAGGATCCAGTGGGCTTGGAGAGGTACACAGGGAAGGAGAGCTAATGTAAGGGTGTATTATTGACGTCCCTACCGTTGGTAATGAATTGTCCATTCTGCTGGGACTTCCCAAGCACAATTTTTCCTTGAATGGTTCAACCAAAAGATGGAAGGCGGAGTAGATACTTTGATGCCATTTCCGCAAGGGCTGCCCCCGGTGGCTTTCACTCCCTGACATTTCTGAGCCCCACTTGCACAAGCCAAAGATGCTCCCAGGGCCTAGGAGATGGCCCAGACCAGAACGTGGAAAGACATATGGCAGGAGCCCTCTTTTTAATTTTTTTTGTAACAAGAACACTTAACATAAGATCTATGCTCTCAAAAAATTAAGTATTCCATACGGTATCTTTAACTATAGGCACCATGCTGTAGAATGGATCTCTTAAGACTTATTCATCTTACGTAACTGAAATTTTGTGACCTTTGGCCAACATCCCCCTCTAGCTGACAGCTTGACTGCAACCTCATGACAGACCCTGGGCCAGAACTATCCCGCTAACCACTCCGAAATTCCTGACACTAAGAAACTGTGGGAGATAATAAACTTTTTATTGTTTTAAGTTTTGGGATAATTTATTTTGCAGCAATAGATAACCAACAGTGTCCATATAAAGTGGAATTTTATTTTATATAGCAATAAAATATCCAATTTCCAAAGAGTACTCAAGGACATGAAAAAGTGATGAGTACACAATGCTCAACAGGAAGCAGAAATACATCGTGCATGTTACATATCTGTTGTTTTCTTCTGATCAGCACATGTCCTTCCTTTCCTTCTTCTGTTAACAGAACTTCCTTTTCTTGCAGGGAAACTATCCCATGTGTTTCAAATGGTGCTGACTCCAACCCACAGAGGTCAAAGAAATGAATCAGATTAAATTATGGTAACTCATTTCCTTGGCACATCATGAAAGATAGGCTAATGAAAACAATCTCAGGACCTTTTCTTCATAGAGTTGTTAAGGGAGAGAAGGACTTTAACTCTCAAATAAAGTTAAACATGGTGAAAGTATTAGACACCCTGGATTGAGTAGCTATTAAAGTTCGTAGACAACCTTAAGATATCTCAGTTACAAGCCAATAAACTCTCTTTTTGCTTAACGTACTTGGAGTAGGGTCTCTGTGGCAATACACAATATAATATTATCCCAAATTTGTATAATAATCAATAAATAAAACTATTCATAAGCAGAAAATAGTAGAACCTACCAAATGTTAACAGTGATTCTCTCCAGTTTTGTGGTTTCAAATTAGTGAACTTGCTGTGTCAGAAATTTTTAAAACACAGATTCTCAGGCCTCACACTTGGAAGTTTTGACTTAGTGGTTCTGGATTGCAGGCTAGATCTTTTATTGAGTGCCTGCAGCTTTAAATAATATATTAAAACAATTTCTTATTACTTCAACTATCTAGAATATTTCCAGAATCCCCAGTGTGAAAAATTAGACTATTAGAATTGGTAGCCTTTTCTCTCTACCTTCTTTTCCCCTCTTCTACCTCCTAAACTTTTGTAAGAAGTATCTTCATTTTTATGTTGTCAAGCTTAATAATGTTTACGGCTTTTTCTGAAACTTCTGTGATGAAATCAAATGCCCCATGATTAGTAGATAAGCAGAACTAAAACACTCAGACATGTTCATGGTGGTAATAGCACTGTCTTTTGTTTTTTAACCAATACTGACGTGTTCATGTGTTTTAACACACGTGAATAGAAGTAAGCTTAATTTTAAAAAGACAGTACCTTGGCTCCTGTCCTTGGGCATAGCAGTGATGGGTTATTGCCTCCAGCTGCAAGGACTGGCCAGCACTGGCCCAGGTCACAGGTGGACATGAGATCAGGAGAACTAGATTGCAGCCTGGGCTCCCCCCAGACCTCATACCACCCCATGCCCTCCTCGCCCAAGTTCCTTTGAGGGTACTGCTGGGACTGGGCTGGTCCCTAGAGGTCCTCTTCAGGCAGCAGCCTCCAGGATTTTAGCCAGAGACTCTAAAGGAGATACCAGGTTCTAAGGGCAGAGGGTAAGGCAGCACCAGGGACAAAACAAACTCCTACCCCACCCCTGGGGCTTCCTACACCACCCACTTTGGTATCCCTCCAGGACCCCGCCCTCGACCCCCAACCCCCTCCATGACCTGCAGCACCCTGGTGCATTCCCTGCATCCAACATTCACTCATCAATGCCTCCAGCTGCCCCGATTAATGGTGGGGACCCAGAAAGGACCAAGCCCTGCCACCCCGGCATCACCCTATGAGGTGCGGGAAGATGGTGCTGGACACATATACTCCCTGCTGGGAACAGTCAGGGATTGGGGAGCCCAGAGAAGGTTGCCAAACCTCAACAATCTCCTAAAGCACAAGGAAATCATTGGAAAGGAGTTTGGAAGGATGAGTAAGAGTTAGCCAGGTAAATTAGGCAGTGTTTATCAGACAGAAGACAATACCCCTCTCCACTCACATCGCTGCTGCAGCACTAAGCTCCTTCCTTACTTCAGTGCAGCCCCTCAACACCCCTGCAGCCCCCTTCCCAGGAACCCTGGAGTTCCCTCCAGGAAACATGCCTGGCAACTCACATCCCTCAAGACAGAGGCCCAGGAGGAGACAGTAGTAGCATTTTCTTATCTCTGCTAAAGAACATGGTCCGGGTATTGGAGTAAAACAGCAGAAAGTAGAGAGAACACAGCTCCCCAGCCCCTTTCTGATCCCTCAAAAAGTGATTGAGGTTCACACCAGGTCAGAGGAGCCTTGAGTTTCCTTATACCCAGGCTTCTATTCCCTGATATCCCTGGAAGTACATCCCTAACATCACAACTACAATCTCTTCCTTACATGATGTAGAAATTTCCCTGTGACCATCACACAGACTATCCTTCCTGATGAGAATTCTAGCTGGGCTACAAGGCTAATGCTTTTCCATCTTTTAGTTAATAAAAAATTATTATTAATGTATTTATTTTGGCACTCAATAAATGTTTTAATTGATAAAAAATAAAAATTAAGTATCTTTATTATATAACATGTTTTGAGATATGTATACATTGTGGAATGGCTAAATTAAGCTAATTAGCATATATGTATCACATCACATACTTGTCAATTTTGGGGAGGTGAGAACACCTAAAATCTAGTCTCTCAACAATTGCCAAGAATACAATGTTGTTGTTAACTGTAGTCACCACATTGTACAACAGATCTCCTAAACCTATTCATCCTGTTTGACTGAAATTTTGTATCCTTTGACTAGTATCTCTTTAACCCCCTCCCTCACCCATTCACCTGCCTCTGGCAACTCCCTACTCTCTATTTCTATGAGTTCAACTTATTTAGATTCCACATAGAAGTGAGATCAAAGTATGTTTGTCTTTCTATGCCTGGCTTACTTCATTTAACATAATGTCTTCCAGATTCATCTACCTTGTCACAAATGACAGGATTTCCTTTCTTTTAATGGCTGAATAGTATTCTATCATGTATATATACCAAATTTTTTTTATCCCTTCATCCCTTGATGAACTCTTAACTTGATTCCATATCTTGGCTATTGTGAATATTGCTACAATAAACACGAGAGTGCAGATAGCTCTTTGACATATTGATTTTATTAATATTCCCTTTGGATATAGACCCAGGATTGCTGGATCATATGGTAGATCATAGATAGATCATATGGTAGATGATTTTCAGTTTGCGGGGGAACCTCCATACTGTTGTTCATAATGGCTGCACTATTAATAGTTTACATTCTCACCAGCAGTGTATAAGGGTTCCCTTTTCTCTGTATCCTTACCAGCATTTGTTATTTTTTTTGTCCTTTTGATAACAGCCATTCTAACGGGGTGAGATGATATCTCATTGTGGTTTTAATTTGTGTTTCCCTGATGATTATGTTGAACATTTTTTCATATATTTGTTGACCATTTGTATAGCCACAAAAGACTATTAGTATGGCTTTCTTTTGAGGAATGCCTCTTCGGATCATTTGCCTATTTTAAAATTATGTTAATTATTATTTTTGCTGTTGAATTGTTTGAATTTCTTGTATATTCTGGATATAATCCCTTAAGGGTGAATCGTTGGCAATATTTCCTCCCATTCTGTAGGTTGTCTTTTAATTCTTGATTGTTTCTTTTGTTATGCAGAAGCTTTTTAGTTTACAATTACATTTTTTATACTATGTATACCTTAATAAATTATTGTGTCTATTATTTTTAGTAGTTTTATCTTTTAACCTTCACACTAAAGATATAAATGATTAACACACCACTGTTACAGTATTTAGAGTATTCTGAATCTAACTGTGTACTTACTTTTACCAGGAAGTTTTATACTTTATATGTTTTCATGTTACTAATTAGCATCCTTTTCTTTAAGCATTTCTGCTAAGCATTTCTTGTTAGTCAAGCCTGGTGATGATGAACTATCTCACCTATTGTTTGTCTGGGAAAGTCTTTACCTCTCTTTCATTTCTGAAGGACAGCTTTGCCAGGTACAGTGTTCTTTGACAGTTTCTTTTTCAGCTGAATTTCCTTCTAGAACATCCTCAACATCTTTTCCAGAAATAGTACATAAGAAGAAAATTGTCTGCCCCCTTGAATGTCTTAAAATATCTTCATTTTTTGCTAATGCTGATTGATATTTTATCTGACTGTAAAATTAATGTTCAAAATCATTTTATCATTAGTTTCTTCTTGAATAGGAAGACTAAGAGCTCTCTCCATATGCCAGATTTTATCCATTAATAACCCTTATTTTAGAATGAAGGGCAAAACACAGAAGTGAAAACATTGGCACACACCTTAGCAGGCCCTAGTTTTCCTTGAGTGTTCAATTTCTTTAGGGAAATTTCTCAGTTTTTATTTATGAGGTAAATTTTAGCCACCGGTTCTCAAATGGGAAGGGAAGAAATGTGAAACCAATGGGCACAGACATTCTATAGGCAAACTTCTAAATAAATACTCTGACTTTAGCACTTTGTTTTTGACCTACCAACAAGTCCCAAGCTCCTTAGGGTTTGGCATGGTAGAAAACTTCCTTCATGGACACACTTGAAGCTCGGAATCTGGGGGGGGCAGGGCAAGGGCATCATACGCAACCTAATCATCTGTACCCCCATAATATGGTGAAATAAAAAAAAGAAGAAGAAGAAAACTTCCTTCATCCGTCCATTTTCTCATCCTGAGAAAAAAAACTCTCTTATTTTTCCCAACTTATAATATTTATTGAAATCTCTCACTTTTGCTGCCTCCTTCCCATTATCTTTCACTTATTTGATCATTTAAAAAATTCTTTCTCTGTTAGTTTAATAAGGTAATGAAGAGAGACAAACAGTCTCCTCAGTGTGCCATCTTGAATCAGAGGCTGCCTTCTTAGGAAGAGCTTCTAAGGTTGGCAAGAAATGAAGCAGCTGCTATATAGGACTCTAGTGAAACACCTGTAATCTGGGGCATACTTCATATGATTTAGGGCAAAGGTGAGGAGCTCCTTTTGAGATGGAGATGGAGATGAAGCCCAGGGAATAAATCAATATACCTACTCTGAGTCCACAAGAGGTATTAGCCCGCTCCAGCCACTCTGGCCTGCTGAAGGCCTGGGGGTCCCCAATCCCAGCATAGGTGACCAACTGGACATCACATTGACCTCTTTGATTCCTTTCATAAGGAAGGGGGAAATTCAAGCTATTTGAGAAATTGCTTTGCAGCTTGTAAATTTCTATTTAAAAGAGAAACGAGAATTTTAGGGGGATTCTTCTGTTACGGTTACTGAATCATCTAACACGAAGAGGATAACATTGTGGCCCTGGGATGGGAAGCGGGGATCATTTTCCTAAACGAAGTTTTTAAAGACACCTCTTATGTTTGGAAGTCCATCTGCTATTACCTACTTCCATGAGCATGACCATATTTTAATAATTCTTAGTGGCATTTTTTTTATTAAGCCACTCCAGACTTTGCTTTAGAAAGAAAAACATAATCCCATAAGCCCCTTTGGGAATAATTCTAGAACTCTAAATAGAATAGAATAGAATTTGTATTTATGAGATTAGCAAATATTAGAGTTGCATTTCCCTCTCATTTTGATGCCTAAGTTTAACCTTTTTGGCTGCCATATTGAGTGGTAAACATTAAAGACTATTTAAGCACTTAATATTTTTATATCACTTATATTCAGTAAAACCTCTGATTTTATGCATATTTATTTTATACAGTATTCACAAATTAGAGGAAGCTACTTTATGCTTCTATTACTAGGCAAATTAGTACAAAATTAGAGCATTTGACTTTTTCTTGAATTATCTTTAAATAACATTTTAATTTGACTCTTACCATTGAGTTTTAAATAAATAATAAATAAATAATAAATAATATTTTAATTTGAAAGTAAAATTTAAAATTATAGTTGGAAACCAAGATGAAATGCAAAGTAATATGGTATATTGTACCTGAACTAAAAATAGATACTGCAGCTTTTATAGAAAATAGGGATTATAACACTTACATCATAGGGTTATCGTGAGCTTTAAAATAATTATAGACATGAATGGGCTTCATCAATTTTTTTTCTTTTTTTTTTTTTTTTTTTGAGACAGAATCTCACACTCTGTTGCCCAGGCTAGAGTGCCATGGCATCAGCCTAGCTCACAGCAACCTCAAACTCCTGGGCTCAAGTGATCCTCCTGCCTCAGCCTCCTGAGGAGCTGGGCCTACAGGCGCTGGCCACCAAGCCCAGCTAATTTTTTCTATTTTTAGTAAAGACTGGGTCTCAGTGTTGGTCGGGTTGGTCTTGAACTCCTGACCTCAAGCAATCATCCCGCCTCAGCCTCCCAGAGTGTTAGAATCACAGGCCTGAGCCACCACGCCCAGCCTAAGGGCTTCATCAATTGTAAAGTGTGACACAGATGCTGGATGTTATTGTTATAGCGCATGGTGATTGGGCTTGTTGGAAGGAAGATTTGTGTAACTGACTGTGGTGTACCAAGGATCTCTGGGTTCAGATGGAAGTAAGAGAGCCAGTGAGAGGCTGGGCAGAGAAGCAGGCATCCCGCTTCTGGAGGTAAAGCCCACCTACCCCTCACTTGTCCCTAACCTACTCATCTTTGCAGGTGAAATTCACCAAACTCAATCAAAGGCAATGGGATGGGAAACAACAATGAGATGTCAGAAGGGCCTCCAGCGGTTTAATCAAATTTGGGGAGGGGTCAGGCTGGTATGGAGGGAGGCACAGCCTGCCCATTCATAAACAATAAGAGCCTTTGACAGATCACTCTCATGCTCATTCGCATTCGCATTCTCATTCCCACAAAGTCCTGCGATAAAGCTTGGGCAATGTAATCAAAAGAAAATTAAAAATAAAAGACTTAATTCTCTCTGTTAAAAATAAGAGACACCCTCCCCACTTCCCTTTTCTTAGAGAAATTACTTTAGAAAACTTGTCATTGTGAGTTCTTTCTGTTTCCTTGAAATGTATGTTAATCTTCTAAAAGTTAAATAAGCCTCTTGCCCAGCTTTATGACCCAGGAATGTCTTTTTCAAGGACTTGGGAGCCATCTCCTTGCAATGTAAACATCAAAGAAGATAGCACCCTGTCTCCCAGTGTCTGTGCCTAACTTTGGTGAGTGCCTCAGCTCCAAGTAAACTATCTGCTTCACAAAGATACCAGAAGTTTGTTTTTCCTTTGGATAAAGCCAATTAGCTAACACAAACGGTCACCCCTATTGCCAGCTGAATCTAGAATGAACTAGGTGTGACAAATGTTGCTATAAAACTCTCTTACTTGAGGACTGACTAGATACTATCTATCTTAAAAACATGTACATAATGGATTGCATCTGCTTGGCTGTATAAAGAGTGAAAATTATTTTTTGTCTTTGTAATGTCTTAGCAGATTGCCTGTGATGCATATCACATTCTGGTTTAATGTTTATTTAACAATAAGACTGTTTTCTTCCTCCACTACCTTTGCGTAAGGTTTTCTGGGGTGGGAGAAGATTTTGTTTTAATTTTATTCCCCCAACAGCAACTGTGCCTGTACACATGAACAGGAATTACTGACCTTACCTCAGGGAGAACCACATAACGCATATATAAACCCCTGAAGCAGAATCTGATCTAAAGAGAATGTAAACAGTAGCACAGTCTCATAGAGCCACATAAAGTGTAAATGTTATCATGTAGCCATCATGTTTTGTGATTGTGTTTCCCTTTATCAGATGTCTGAGAAACTTGAGGATAGTAGCAGAAGATTAAAATGTTTCAAATGTTTTAAAATGTGGATGTTTGTGAAGATCAGGAGGACAGCAGATTTAAAAAAAAAAAAAGTAAGAATTCTCGGTTGTTTTGGGGAGCTGGGTTAAATTATAAAAGGATCATACGTTTATAATGTAAATATTTAAAAAATAAAAGTGTCCACTACTTGTGCATAACTGTTATTGACATTTAAATATATGTTCTTTCATCTTTTCTCCTTTCATCATTTTGGGTTTGTGTTTGGTTTTGTTTGTTTATATTACAATTGCCATCAGACTGTGTGCCTTGCTTTTTTTTTTAAACTAAATATTGTTAGATTAGCATTGAGATTTAAAAAAATAAATATTGACATGAGTCTCTTTCATGCATCCAAAACCTCATTGCATCTGCATGAAAATTGATTGAGTGAATGTAGTATAATTTATTTGACCATTCCTCTATTAGAGAGCACTTGAATTATTTATAATTCTGATGTTTTTTAATACCAAAAATTAAACTAGGAAGAAAATCCATGTGCAGAAAGTTAAACCTTAGGATATATTTGCAGAAGTCAAACACTTTCACCAGCAATTTTCATTCTCTTCCAGTAAAGGAAATAGATTTCCTGTGCTTGTTATTCGCTCTTTTGAGAAATGAATGATCGTTCCCTCAGGCATTGTTCTCAGAGCGCACAAAACTATTTCTTCACAAATTTGATTTTCTACAGTGACACTTGGTGTTGCAATTAGATTGAACAACACATTCCATGGAACTCTTGAAATTCGCGGGCTGCAGACAACAGCCTGCAAAGCTCTAAAGCAGCCTCTCAAACTTCCACATGAGTATGAATCACCTGGGAACCTTAAAATGCAAATTGTGATTCAGTAAGTCCGCATTTCCAGCCAGCTGTCAGGTGATGCCTATGTTGCTGGTCTACAAAGCACACTGGGTAGCACAGCTTTAAAGCAGTGCTTCTCAACTTCGGGAAGCTTTATGAGCGATGACACCTGGGTCCTGGTCTCAGGGATTTTTGAAGCTCCCCCGGATGATGCTGACAGACAGCCGCGGTTGAGAACCACAGCTCTACTTACACCACAGCTCCAGCATTCACACGTCATAGAGCCACTGCCCATTAAACAATAGGGACTTCAGGTATTGTCTTGTCCTCCCCTACATTTCATTTTGTAGGTAAACTTAGGTCCAGAGATAACATACTTAATCAAGGTCATACTGTTTTTTGTTCAGAGTGATTTCCACTACAACATAAATAACCGGGATATTCTATTCTCATCTGCGTGCTTCAATCATACCCGCCAATGGGATTCTTGTGGCTGGTATTACTTCTCAGGTAAGGTCAGTCCATGATAACTTATTTTTCTTGTGGGATGGGATAAAGAGGGCCTGAGCACGTCTCAAAAACAGGGTAGAGACCATAAAGAAAATCACAACAGTATGTCCTCCCTTGTTATCCCCATCTTGCAAAAAGGGGTGCATGGATTTGCCCTTTGACCTTGCACTCTCACCCAGAACACAGCCCCACTGGCTATAATAGTCCATACACCTCAAACCACGCCATCTACTGCTTAGATTCAGTTTCACCATTGGCTGGGGGAAACAACACCTGTGGGGTCACTAAAGGCTACATGATTGGGCTACCTGATTAAAAGTTGTCAACAGAAAAGAAGCCGAATTCTGTAAAATAATTTTAAAGAGATTTACCCTGAGCCAAATTTGAGGACCAGGACCGGGAGCCATACCCAAGAAGCCTTGAGCAAGTGGACTAGCTGTGGTTGGGTTACGGTCTGGTTTTACACATTTCGGGGAGATGGGTTACTGGTAAAATCATAAATCAATACATGGAAGGCATTCACTGGTTTGGCCCGAAAAAGTGGGCCATCTCAAAGGGGAGAGGGGTTACAGGTTACAGTGGGTTTAAAGAGTCTTTGACTTGTAATTGGTTAAAGACATGAAGCTTTGTCTAAAGGCTTGGAATGTTTTAAGATAAGGAGATCTGTTAATCAGAGACCAGCCACCAGACATATATTTGCTGTGTAAATTGAAGACCTGCAGGTTTGTCTTGCATAGCCTTAGGCCTGTTAATAGGTTACAAAGAATATCTCCAAGAAGGGAGGGGGCATGATGAGGCACGTCCGACCTCCCTCCTAGTGGCAGGCAATTTAGTTTTAGGATATCCCCTTGGCCAGGGGGGGCGAGGGGGGAGTGAGCCATAAGATTTTATTTTAGTTCACACTAGATTGGGAAAGGATAGACCCAGCTGTTTTAATGAAGATTCTCTATAGATGCAAACTTCCCCCCACAAAAGAGTTTTACAGTGTTATTTCTATCTGCGATACTTATGGCAGCCATCTCAAAATTTATCAAATATATTTTGCGGTAAAATATTTCTAATTTTCTTCATTTATCACAACCTTCCTGAACTGGATGAGGCACTGACATGGCTCCTGAGGCTGGGCCAGATGTCTCACCCCAGCCCGGTGACCTCTCCTCCTCATCACACCCCTGCCTCTCCCTACAGGAACCTCAGCCTCTTACGTAGTATCTAGCCAATATCTTCCTTCTGATTATGACTTCTTTGGTGTCCTGATTCCCCACACAAAAAGCAAAAAAGTCTGGTTTTTTATAATATAATATCTGTTCCATAAAGCAATGAATACCTCCTGGTCTAGATTTGGGATACCTAGTACAGTTGCCACTAGCCCTATGTGGCTATTTAAATTTAAATTAATTAATGTTAAACAAAATTTAAAATTTAACTCTTCAGTCACATTACCACATTTCAAGTGCTCACTATCCTGGTGACAAATGGTTACTATATTGCCAGCTCAGCTACACAATATTTCCACCACCTCAGAAAGTTCTATTAGACAGTGTTGTCCTGCATTAAATGGCAGTAAATGTATGGGGCAAAAAGGACAAAAATGTTACTTAATAAAATGAAATGTTGTTCTGCGAACAGGGATAAAAAGAACTGACGGTATTATAGTGAAAAATGCCCCATCATAAGGACTAGACACAGAAACTGAGACTAGCAAATGACAAGAAATAGCTGGTAGAGTAGAAAGAAAAGCATGAGAATGTGACGTTGCAGAAGCTGAGAAAGAAGACATTTCCAGAAAGAGAGAGTGTACAATAGTTTCCACGCTGTTGAGAAGTCAAGTGAAATAATGATTGCGAAGTATGCATTGGGTACAGGGATTAGGAAGTGACGTTGGTGATTTGGGGAGGAGAACCTTCCGCAGTATTGTGGCGACGTAAGACAGACTGCTATGGGTAGAAATGTGACTGGGAAGGAAAAAGAAGAGGAAAAACATAAATAATTCTGCAAATATTTGGTTATGAAACATAGGAGAAATGGCAAAGTAGGAGGGAGATGTTCAGGGTAATGTTTTTGGTGAGAAAATTTTAATGACACATAATAATCCTCCAGTAAACGACGCTGAAATGATATGAAATGAAATACTTTATGCTCAATAAAATATATTTTTTGTCTCTCTCACCTTACCTCAAAACCTAAAGATTCAAAAAGTACATATTTTTATTAACAACATTTTATTAGTTACTATACCTTTAAGTGCGTTGAAAAGCTTTTCCGAGGCTTGCTTCTGCAAATTATCTCGTAGCTTGCACAGACCTTCCTCAGGCTATGCATCCACAACCCTTAACAGCAGAAAAGGAATCCGACCTGGGCCGATGGCTCCACCTGGTGGCGGGATGAAGGAGCTGTTTAATTCTCTTGAAACCAGCCACAGAAGAAGAGAGAGATGTTTGTTTTACAAACTATTAATATCTTGCCTTGGTCTTCCAGAAGATCATAATTAACAACCTTGAAGAAGAATTCGCAATTGGTTGGACCTGAACCTTTCCTCATAGGCAGAAAGTGACATTTTGTTTGCAAGGAAAAGAAAGGAAGCCCCATATTGTGACTTGGGAACTGGATGTCCTAGCAGTGTATGAGAGGATCTGAGTGGGGAAAAAAGGTAAACAGTTTTAAAACACAAACTTAAGCATCTTCTCAATCGTCCTTATTCTTTCTCCTTCTTGTTTTGTTTTGTTTTGGTTTTGTTGTTGTTGTTTGTTTTGTTTTTAGAGATAAGGTCTCATTCTGTCATCTAGGCTGGAGTGCGGTGGCACAATCATAGCTCACTGCAGCCTTGAACTCCTGGGCTCAAGGTGGCCTCCTGTGTCTCTGGGATTACAGGCATGAGCCACCACACTGTGGCCCTCTTTCTCACTGTGGCCCATTAAAGTGGTTTAATGCCACTTTTAGTCTTGAGTGAAACATTTCCCCACCAAGTGTGAGATCTGATGTCCTGAAAGAATTGGAAGACTGAATGTAACAACCCAGAAGTGCTAGAGTTAACTCCTGGAAGGGTTAAATATGAGCAGTGAAAACTAGAGAACAAGAAAATAACTTACTTCTCCTTTCTTTCTTCAGTGGCCTGTCCAAGGTATGGTTTCTCCTTAGTATCCAGCTGGAGAAGCCCTGCACCAAGCAACCGCCCTGCTGACTTTTTGGCTTGTGAAGGCGGGGGAGCAGGACAACCTTCCATCACACCACTCAGCATCTTCCCTTTCCTCCCTCTCCGTGCTTGCTTTCTTCCTTCCCAGTCACTGACCTGAGTGTACACAACTCCATGAGCTGTTGGCATCTTTATTCTTCATCCTCTAATTTCTAGAGAAGCTGCTTAAAATATAATAGTATTTCTCTTATGTCTCTCTTTTTAAAAAATTTCTATTAGTCACCCCTCCACTTTCCCCTTAACATGTATTTACAGAAGAAATTGTTGTAATTTTTTGTAAAATATTCTACATTCTAGATTTGACTAATTACATCCCCAGGGTGTAATTCTCTCAGCTGGCAGTTACAACTGAAGCTACATCAAATTGAAGTTTGAGCTTTTTTGGCAAGAATATTTTTTATATTGAGCTGCTGATTCCTACTGTATCACTTTAAGAGGCACATACTCCTTGTCTCCACTTGGTGGAGTTAAAATTGTTGAGTGGTTTCGGGTGTCGTTCCCCCAACACATTTATTACAAAGTTCCCTATCAGACTTTCACCTAACGATTTCAGGAGCCATTCATGGACATTGTCTAGCTCCATTGCTTCATTAGGGATTGCAAAATGGTAATACTGTGATTTTCTCATTCCTCCCTTATTAGCTGGACTTCTTATAAAAGGAGGAACATTTTATTATCAACTATTTGTTTATCCTGAAATATAGTTGTGCAAGAAAATCTGAATAAATGTTTAATGATTTTTTTATTTACCAGTTTTCTAATAATTCTTTGGTGTGCTAAAATCTTCCGATGTGTACAATGAGTTCTATTGCAGTGTCATTGTGAATTTTCACATATTTGATATATTTACAGTCTATTTTCAAGTAGATGGAGGAACCAGCAGAGAAGGTGAGTTTAAAAGCCATCAGAAAGTTCAGGAGCTGCCCTGGGAAGGGATTATGCAGGATTTCGCTGCCTCCTGATGTGAAGCAACTGAAGGAATACAGACCATTCCCAATGCGGGGCAGGGGCTGGGGAGAGTTCTGGAGTGGTGAGGGATTCATAAATGATACTGTATGGTCTGGAGAAAACGGACTAACCGATTAAGGAGAAACAACCCAGACTGCATGCCATTCATGCCCACTATTTACTACTGAGTGTTGGTGGGAGGGAAAGCCTCAAGGCATGGGTCAAGAAAGAGTTCTCATGCAAGTTTATTTTATTCTTCTTAGAGGAGAAAAAGAGAGAGAGAGGAAGGAGGGGGGAGAAGGAGAAAGAGAGTGAGAAAGAGAGAAAGAAAAAGGGGGAGAAAGAGCAGGGAGACGGCATGGCACCCCAAAGAAGGAGAAGGGAGATGCCAGCAGCCAGGCTAAGTGGCTTGCTGCTTTTATGGAGACAAAGTAAAAAACACTGATTGTTGTGAAATTATCAGATAGCTGCAAGACATCAGGTTGTTAGTCTTTCTTATTTCTTCTGTTCCTGGACACTTGGTGATCTCTGAAACTTTCCACAGGGGATGTGATTTTGCCCCTGAGATACGGTTTTGGGCAGGAAACTAAGACCTGGAGTCTGCCCCCCTGCTTTCTGCCTGGGCGCCTCTCAGGAACTTCAGGCCGTAAAACTAATTCTAAAGGCTGTGAGCTGGTGAATGTAAAGAGAAAGATTTACATTTCCTTTCTGTCTTTTCAAATGTTTGTGAAAACAGAGTCCTAGCAGGTTGCCTGCCAGCGGAGAGAGCAGAGGGAGAGCTCATAGGATTGATCTTTAGCTGTTATTAGGAAATTATGGGATTATTTATTTTTCTGTTATTTCAGCAAGGCTGTCCTTACACTGAGGTTCAGCCCCGGGGCTGGGCACCAATTTATCCCTTCCCGATCCCTCCCAATTCTCACCCCAGCCAGCCTTTCTGGATTATAACCTAGTTTCCTTGATTCTTATGGCCTCCCTCCCCAACTCTGCCCTGACCCGGATGGTCGCACCCCCAGAATTGAGTAGCATCTTACTATATGTAAGGTTTTTGGATGGTCGGCGCCAGAGAAAGAAAGACGAGCAGAGTGAAAAGGGCAAGCAACGAGGCTTTATTGGGGGAAGGGGCAAAAGAGCGCTCCCTGGCGAGGTTCGCTGGTCCCGAGAGAGGGGGCCAGAGAAGTCGCACTGCCCGGAAGTTTCCAGCCGGCTTATAAAGGTTTTAGAGTTGGGAAATGGGGTTTTTTTTTCGGTGAGAAGTTTTGGCACACAAAGTGGAGAGTTCTTTGTTACAGTATTAGGGTGGGTCTCCTGGGCTTCTCTTTTTTTCTTTAGGGAGGGAAGGGATGCCCACCACCAGCCTTACACTATACACTGGAGAATGAGCCCATGGCCAACTGCTTTTGAAAGAAAGCAGAGCCCATGGCCATCTCTACTGTTGTCTTCGGCAGCACTGGTGTTCCCTCCTCTCCGCAGAGCTCAGAAACAGCACCTGAGATACCTGGGTTGTGGTTGTACAGGTTTCCATGCAGGCTTCACTAGAATAAAGAGGCTGAATCTTGGTGCAAAGGAAGTCTGCACCTCTCACGTTACTGTCCCTGGTCACATTTATTGGAGCAAGACAGGAGGCAGAAAGGAGTCCAGGTCGCTGGGCCTGCCTTCTGGGTGGGGTAGCGGTTTGGGGGTCAAAGCCAGGAGCTGGAACCCACACTAACGAGTGGGAATCCCAGTGCCAGGAGAATCTCTAAGTGGAACTGATCTTCTCTTTCTATACAGGGTCCCAAACATACTTTCTGGAGGTCCAGGACAGGGGGCACCTAGCTACTGTATAGGTCCTTGTCAGCCACATTCACTGATTTGGGAGGAGAAAGCCAGGAGAGGCCAACAGACGCCCTGGGAGGCCAATTCCAGAAGAGCAGATTTGGGCAAATGAAAAAGGTCTCTCCTTCCCCAGGCTGCACAGACAGTTGTTTCCCTGTGTGGCAACTCTCTGCCCTGAAGCTCCCACATCATTGAGACTTCTCCAAAAGCCTTCTTTCCAGGCTCTTTCTTTGCTTTTCTGCTTAAGTTCACTTCTCTAGAGTCTCTTTACTTCCCCAGATTCCAAAGATAATGTTTGAAATGTTTTAATACAATGTATTCAATTTACTTTCCCCTCTCCCCAAAGGAAGACACAAATGATACATTGTTTTTAAGATACCAAGAAAATAATGTGGCTTCCAAACAATTCCCTGTAGTGTCCAATCCAGAGAAATGAGCCTCCACACCCCAGCACAATGTCAAACAAGATGTAAATAATATTTATGTTAGGAAATGTAAAGCTTTTAAAAAACAATATCGCGGCCAGGCACGGTGGCTTGCTCCTGTAATCCTAGCACTCTGGGAGGCCGAGACGGGTGGATCGCTCAAGGTCAGGAGTTCAAGACCAGCCTGAGCAAGAGCGAGACCGCATCTCTACTAAAAAACAGAAAGAAATGATCTGGACAACTAAAATATATATATATATATATATATATTAGCCAGGCATGGTGGCGCATGCCTGTAGTCCCAGCTACTTGGGAGGCTGAGGCAGAAGGATCACTTGAGCCCAGGAGTCTGAGGTTGCTGTGAGCTAGGCTGATGCCACGGCACTCTAGCCTGGGCAACAGAGCAAGACTCTGTCTCAAAAATAAATAAATAAAAATAAATAAAAAATAAAAAACAATATCAGGAACTCTCTTCAGATCATAAATGTCAGGAATTCCTGTCAGTGTCTGGAGAATGGATCCTGAGAGCAGGAGAAGGCCCAACTGGCAGGCGATTATTGGGGTACTCCAATGGCAATCCAGGAAGCTGGTTTCAGCATTTTTGCATTAAGTATCAGGGGTATGTCTCTTCAGGTGTGAACAGTGGGTGGAGGCTTGCTTTATGGAGAGAGGGCAGTGCCCTGGTGGCTAAACATAGAGGGGAGTAGGGTTTCCCAGTGGGGAGCCCCATTATCCAGACAAAGCCCTGCTGAGCAGCTTCTCTTGCAGACTGGCCTCTCCCTGCAAACAGTGCAAAGATGGCACCCGTTCCTTTTCAGATCCTCTAGACAGAGGAGCTGCTTTATATTTACTTTTTCCTCAGATTTCAAGAGTAATAATCCTTCATCGGGGGGTGGTCAGGAATGTCAAATATTCCCAGA
Source organism: Indri indri (assembly GCA_004363605.1). Taxonomy (NCBI): domain Eukaryota; kingdom Metazoa; phylum Chordata; class Mammalia; order Primates; family Indriidae; genus Indri; species Indri indri. Next base: position 20,100 of record RJWJ010013317.1, read on the forward strand.
AGAAAGACCTCACGGAGTTATACATTTCCTTATTAGCAAGTTGAAATCCCTAAACTTATGAAAGTCTATGTTTGTTTGTGTTTTTTTGTTTTTGTTTTTGTTTTTGTTTTGAGACGGAGTCTCACTCTGTTGCCTGGGCTAGAGTGCAGTGGCATCAACCTAGCTCACAGCAACCTGAAACTCCTGGGCTCAAGCAATCCTACTGCCTCAGCCTCCCGAGTAGCTGGGACTACAGGCATGTGCCACTATACCCGGCTAATTTTTTCTATATATTTTTAGAGTCGTTCAGCTAATTTCTTTCTATTTTTAGTGGAGACAGGGTCTCACTCATTGCTCAGGCTGGTCTCGAACTCCTGAGCTCAAAGGATCCTACTTCGGCCTCCCAGAGTGCTGGGATTACAGGTGTGAGCCACCTCGCCAGGCCAGAAATCTATGTTTTTGTTTTTGTTCTCTAGAAGAGTATAAATTTTGTATCTATGCTCATTTGTAAGGAAAGCCTGGCTTGAAGCATGACTAGTGTATCCGTGTTAGCTATTTATTAACTTCTTATTGTCAGACATTCCCCACTCTAATTTTTGTCTGTCACCATTCTCAACATGAGGAAATTCCTTTAAAGGATACATTCCTAGAAGAAACAGGTTTGATTATATATGGTAAATGTTCCAATATTGTTCTTCAAAATGTTATGCTTAATAAAGAAATGCTTGTCAAATATGAAGTATCTTTTCCCCCATACCCTCTATAACATTGGGTATAATCAACTTAAATGATGTTTGTAATTTCAGATGCAAAAGTATACATCCCTTTGCTTTAAATTGAGTTTCTCTGATATCAGATGCACCACATTCCTACTTCAATGCAGGACCCCATTTGATTTTAGGGATATTATGCTTTTGACAAATATTTTTAAATTATCTTGTCTCCTCTGGGCCAAGGAGGCCACTCTGTTCCCCAGCTCTGGGGCATTTCTGCCATCATCCTCTCAGCTCTCCCAAAGTCAAGGCTTCCTGTCAACCTAATTCGCTTTGGTAAAGATGGTTTATTAAATTTTGTAAAATGTCATTGAGAAAGAATTCCACAGTTCCCTCACCACCAACTAATTATAAAGATAAATCTTGTAAAGATTATTACAGATCAAATGATGGTAATTTCAAATTGAAACCTTTAAAAAAATCTAGGGGAAAAAGGGTCCTGGAAGACAGCCCTGGCCTGGGCTCCCACAAGGTTGCTTCATGACAGGAGCCCCAGCGCATGTTAGAGACTAGCCATTCATGATCCCTGGATGACTGCTTGTGCACAGGAGAAGCCACCCCCAGCCTCCTGACCAGCAAATGGAGGGGATTCAAGGACCAGTGTTGATGCTGGAGCCTTTCACAGACACTGAAACTAGAATTTTGATTTAAGAATGACTATAGTTTTAGATTATATGAATCCAGATTCTGTAATAAATCATCTCTCACTCAGCACTCCCTGTGTAGAGGAGCAGAATGGAACTGGTGCCATACTGTTTCGCAAGGACAAGCATGCCTGCAAGAGAAGCTACTCAGCAAGACTTTGCCTGGGTAATGAGGATCCCCAGGGAGACCCTGCCCCATCTGTGTTATAGACACCCAGGCACTGCCCTCTCTCTACAAAGCCAGCCTCCACTCACTGTTCACACCTGAAGAGACATATCCCTGATACTTAATGCAGAAATGCTGAAACCAACTTCCTAGGTCACCATTGGAGTACCCTAATAATCACCTGCCAGTCGGGCCTTCTCCTGCTCTCAGGATTCATTCCCTAGACACCTAGAGTCCACTTATAGGAATTCCTCACATATCTGATCTCAATAGAGTCCCTGATGTTGTTTTGTAAGCAAGGCTTTACATTTATTAGTGTAAATAATATTTGTCTCTTGATTCTCTAGATTTGATGTTGCCGTGGAGTGTGGAGGCTCATTTCTGTGGGTTTGGCACTGGAGGGGACCTGTGTAAGATATGTTATTTTCCTGATATCTTACAAAGAACGCACATCAATTATATCTTCCTTTACTAAAAAAAAAAAAAAGAGAGAGAGAGAGATAGGGAGGGAGATAGAAAGTAAATTGAATACATTGTGTAGGTGCTCACTAGCTATGTGACTTTGGGTATGTGTCTCCAGGTGTGAACAGTGAGTGCAGACACTTGGGTTGTAGAGATTGGTCAGGGCCCAGGTGACTATAATACACAGAGGTGTAGAGTTTCCCAAGGAGGGGTCATATTACCTAGATAAAGACTTGCTGACAATTTACACCCTCAAATTACTGAAATTCTAGAAACCTACATTTCCTTATCTGTAGAATGGGTAAAATAGCGGCATCTAAATAAATGAGATAACAAAGATGAAACCACAAGTGCAGTGCACAGCATGTAGTAAACTCTTCATAAATATTACCTACCATAATGTCTAAAAGTAAAATGAATAGCATTAGAATTCTTTTATTACGTTTTAATTATTCCTAAACATTCTTTTCATCAAAATAATGCATATATGTTTTAAAATAGGATAGCATAAGGTAAACAGCAAAACAGAAACTATGCCCTTTTTTTTACCAACCTCGCACCAGATAAGTAATTACTACCGATAGATTTTGGAGTACATGTAATTTTTTGCAAATGCAAACACACAAATATTATTTCTCTCCAAACAAATCTTGTTATATTCATGGACCAATAACTTGACTTGTCCAGGAATGTATGCTACAGTAGTCTCTAAATTGGGTTACCAGGTTGATTTAAAAAGAAGGCAAAATCTTCCCATAAACAGGGAAAGATGTCCAAAATACTAATGTTGATTAAAAAAAATATATCAAAATCAAGCTTTTAAAGAATTAAATTAGTTTTATTTAGAAGTCTTACTGAGGAATATAAACTGAGGCCCATAGCCTAGGAACAGCCCTAGAAGAGGGCTGAGAGGTTCAGTCAGATAGCTGCAATGTAGTATTTCAGTTCACAGTTCATATATAGGTGGAGAAAATTCAGTACATGCATAATCATAGCAAAGTTCGAGTGTAAGAGTACCTCTGGTTATAGATTACAGAGGCATAATCACTAACTCTGTCAGATGTTATTTTATGTGCAAGGAAAGGCAAGGATTGGGGTCACTTACCTTTTAAGGAATACAGTGACTCAGGCAGGGGACATGAAGGGCCATGGGCTCTCTCTTGGTTTGTCTTCGAAGTATATTTCTATAGAGCTGCACATCATCACAGAGTTGGCGGCTTTGTGAAATCATACTGGCAAGTAGAGATGAAAAAACATGACTTCTTACATTTGCTACTTTGTCTCACAGTAATAACTGACAAGTCAAGTTATCATATCCAGGAAATAATTCTTGGTCATTTCATAGTGAATTGAAAAAGCATTAATAGTGTCTACCTGTTTGGCCACAGGGTGATATTTCTGCTATTTTAAACTCAATTCTGATTCCTCCAGTTATTTTTACCTTGTGAAACATACACCAGTCACCTGGAGAATTGATGATTTTGCTGTATGTCAAGACACTGTTATGTCTTTATTTAAACACATCATTTTTTGGTTTGATTTTTTTTCTGAAGGAGTGCATGCAAGGAAAGAGACAATTACTGAAGATAAAAGATTGCCAGAAATTCCAATGTTTGGTTTTTTTCTGTCTTTTATTTTCTGAGTTCCAAAGTAACTAATCAATATGGGGAAAGAGAAGAAACAGACCCTGAATGGGCTATTACAGGAAAGTGTTCCACAATCCTGCTTGCCAATAACCACTTATAGCTTTCAGTACACTTCTACAGTGGCTTACTCAAATTTCTAAGTCCAATTCTTCTTAAAGCCCACATTTCCCCCCCTGAAGTTTGGCTCCAAAACTGTTTTGTACCCAACCAGACCTGGAATGAGAAGAGGGTATGTTATGCTATTTACTTATCCCAATTACCTGAAAAGTCTTACTTTTCACATGGGAAAATAAATGACATGTCACAGAGTGCTATCCCAGGCCAAGAATGATGAGCATTATACTATATCAGGAATCTACACACTTGCTTGGCTAAAACCTCTACATTCCAAGTTCTAAAGCACTGCCACTCCCAGTATTTCTTAAAAATTATTATGCTCCTGTATTTTTTCTGGTCACTTGTAAACATGGAATCAAGATATAGATACCCTTATATAACTGTCTTGCCAACTTTTGTTATAACAACATCATGAAATCCCTCTCTTTCTCTTACGAAGTGTTTATATTCTTTTACTGGGATACAAGAAATTTCTATTTCTATTGCCTATTATTACACATTGTCTAGTTTCTACTTTTTGTCCCAAATTTTCTTCATCTTATGGAATTTTTTGAATGGAATGCACTGCTGGAAATAAAACTTCTGGGTTATATAAAGTTCTCTGCATTATAAATTTGATTTATTTAGTTTTTGGTCCTTGAAAATATAGTAACAATAAATTCAGGCATCATTGGCCCCACAAAATTCTATTTCTTCTCCACCCTTCTAACCACCCAGGCATCCCGAGAATCTCTATCCCAGTCTTCCACTCAGCTAGGAAGGCTCTATGATGCTCCAATAAACCTTTCGCCTAGCTAGAACTTCTAATCTTATGCCTTCTGTCTATTCTCCCATTCTTTCTGTTTTGTTATTTCTCACTTATTTTTCTACAGTTGTATATTTTCCTCAGTTTAAGAAAAACACATGGCTTTGAAGGGAAGCATCACATTCAGAACTTTTCTTTCTGGTTTTCAAATCAGCTCCTGCAATGAACATGGAATGGGCTGTGTTCTGAATGGTGTTTTGACAGTACAGTTGCTCTCTCACTAGGAAGCGAGGTCTGTAAAAGCTGCAGCCAGTTTTCCTTCTTTGTGTGTGTGGCTCCCTTCACAGCACCTGGAACATGATAGGAAATCAACACATGCTTGTGAAACGTGGGATCCGTTGGACTATATGACAGTAAAGAATAATATCTGATCAAGAAATTCTGTATTCATATTCATTAACGCTTTCGTAAATAGAATGTTTGATTCAGGTGAAGACGTATTACAATTCCACCATAGATGTGATATGAGAAGGAAAAAACAATTCAATTACAGAAAGACTATACCAAAGAAGGCATCATTTTATATTTGTTTCTATTGTCTTTCAAACCATGACAAAATAAAAAAATAATGATATTAGTAAATTTTTACTAATAGTAACTTTTACTATCCAATGTATTCATGATAGCTACTTTGAAAAATAAGAGCAAACTTAACCTCCATTTCAGAGACGATTAAATTAAAGCCTAAATAATTTTGTAACTTGCTCAGGGTCTCTTGTCTAGAAAGACACATAATTGCTCTGTAGCTCAGTAAGTGATTGGCACCTGAGACCTTAGCATCTTCTTAGTACACACATGTAACCAAATTCTGAAATACTTTTAATTAAGCGATGCTACAAGACAAGATAAAATTGGAAGAGTGAAGAACCACATTAAGAATTGAGCTACTACCCCAGCCTGCTCCTCACTAACATCCTAAATCATCCTTTAGGCATGTGACAAGCATTGCTCTGGCGTCAAAAAGGGATTCAGTCTCTGCTCCAGTACTAGCAATGTGTTCTGGGGCAATAATGAACTGCCTACAAACCAGGGTCCCCCAAAACAGTTTTCTCTCCACAGGCACAGTAGTGCTTTTTCTTTTCAATCTCTATAGCAAACTATTTGAATTTAGAGTCAAATAAGTTCATCTCAGATGATAGGACTTTAAGTTAATTTCATAAATTCTGGATTCTGATGTAATTTGCTCCTGGGTTTAAAGTCCCCATCCACCTTCCTGCCACCTGATTGGGACCGCCCATGAGGCCAGAAGAGTATAAAAACGCAAAAGAAGGTGACTCCTGAAGCCCAGAAAGTCTGTTACCTGGTGTGAGATGATCATGGTGGAGCAGCACTGTACCTGCGGTGTTTAGCAGCCTCCTGATGCTGCAGAGGAGGTGGCGGGGCCAGATGCCACCAGCCCCGAGCTCAGTCGATTCATTGTTCTGGATGCTCCTTCCAGCCCTTATTACCACTACGAGCTCTCCTGGAAAAGCGGAGAGTTACACTGCGGTCTGCTTTCCACCCCCTGCGTGCTTGTTCACTGAAATTGCTGTAAGAACGATTACTTTCCCAGAGCACCGAGCACCTAGAGGTGGGGCACAAAGTCGCCCGCTCTGGACCTGACGCCAGAGACCCAGGAAGAACCACAGGCGCCGTAAGGAGAGGGGGGACACCGCGAGGGGCCCGGCCGACGCTCGTCCCCGCAGCCTCCCTTGCCCGGGTCTCCCCGCTCTGGGGACAAACGACTGGAGCCCGAGACCTCTGATGGCTTAGACACTTGTGACACTTATGAGCATCGCCGTCGTCCTCCCCCTGGCAGCCACCAACTGAAGTTCCGAGGCTGCTGAAAGCGGATTCCATGTGCTTAGGGCCAGACGCCCCGCTGTTGCCTGCGCCTGGCGCCTCATGATGTCACACTAACACCTCTGCGTTTGCTCAAACGAGATGGGCGAAGTTTTACCTTCAGATCACTTTGTGCATTTTTCTTTCGCCTTCTATTAATAAATAAAATTGTCCACAAATGAGAAATTCTTTGTTACTGTGTTCCTGCTGTTGCTGTTGGATAAGGATGAGGAAGAGGGGCGGGGTGGCTGGTTGCTGGTGCCAGGACCGGCGCGGGACCCTCGGTCGCTTGGCTTTGCTGGTCGCAGGGCCAAAGTAGTGTGTCTTGTGCACAGGTGTTGGGAGTTGTCTGTCGGGGAGATGATTGCTAGGTCACTCACAGGCGCTGGGCCTGCAAGAGATACAGGGAACAGGCAGCAGCCCTGAGAACTTAATCCAAGAAATCCCCCTGTTCTGTCGAAGTGCCCTGGAGTCTATCTCAGGGGCCCTCCTCTTACCTTCAAGGTGTTCTACTGCTTCCCTCATCTCTCTCCCTCTCCAAACACTCCTACAATATTGGGCTTCCTAGGACCCAAAACCCCTATCTTCAGAGGGGCAGACAAAAATCCCAGGAAGTGTCCCTTCTATGTTAAGATTCTTCAGATCTGGAATTTCTGGTGAGCACAGCTGGGAAGAGTGCTAGGATGTAGGGCAAAGGCAGTGGTGGCCTGGGTGTGGAAAACCAGCCATTCAACATTGATTTCTTAATGCAACTTCAGTTCTGGAGGGGGCTTGCTTACAATCTCTACTACAAGTTGGTGGCATTCAAGGATGTCTTAACGCTCAATAGAAAAAGGAGCTGAATGATAGTATCCACTGCATTCTGGGTTTCAAAAGGAGCAGTGATACAAGACCAACGCCCAATATTTTATCAGAGCTCAAGCAATGGTAAGTGTGAAGCAGGTTCAACATGCACTGCTTACCAACTTGTCTGAGTATGGTGAGACGGAACGCACTCACAGGCAAGTTATGTGAAGTGAATTTATACTTAGAGATAAGCAGCAAGGGACAATGGAAGCCAAGCATTCATTGTTAGCCAGTCCTCCAAGGCTCAGAAAATTGCCCAGGGTGGATGGAGTCTCAACTGCATGTGCTTCCTTTGCACCATACCTGAGGGACTCCAATAAGCAGCCCACTCCACCTGCTATACTCCAGAGTCACTTGACATACTTGGGCTAAAGCACTGAAGGACATCCTGTTCTAGGCAGAGACAGGAACAGAGCCCAGGCTGTCCCAGTCAGCTCCCTCTTATCTCAGGATGTTGCACTCCCAGCATGCTCAACAGTTATTCTCAAGAACTACAAGGGAAAAGGGAGAATGGTATTGGTCCAAAGCAACCCAGAGAACTTTCCCTGCAGTCAGTACAATTATTGTAAAGATCCTCCTCCCAGGATTTATCTAGAGAAAGAAAACTGATGGAGATGGAATTAGACCTTACCCCGAGCCTCTCCCTCTGCCTCTCATGATCAGGATTCTCTGGGCCACCACTGACAGTACAGATGATGTTGCTGGACCACTATACACGTCATGTCTGTGGTGAATTGCAGAGTATTATTCAATCCATATTGTGGCTCACAGGGTGATATTCTTGTCTTTTCAGTGTCAAAAAGAACTATTTAATGCATTTTTCCAGTAGGAGATAGCCTGTGCAACATACAATACATCACTCCAGGAACTGATGACATAGATGTCAGATGGGGACGCTGACATGCCATTATTTAAAGTCTTTAATTTCTTTCCTTTGGCCTTTATTTCTCAAAAAGCATCTATTAAAAAAAGACAAAGAGTAAGTATTGCAAAGAAATTGTTGTCTGGAATTTATTTCTTTATCCTCAACTTTTTCTGGCAGTTTTATCAATAGTACCACTTAACGGGGGTGGAGGGGGAATGACATTAATGAAATATTTCTTTTTTTTTTCTGTTTTAAAAATGCTCTTTTTTTCAGATGTGGTAAATTTATAATTCATATTTGTCATCAACATTATATTCTTCAGGTTTCTTACACATACATGATTAAGCTAAACATAAATTTAAAGAGGTACATGTATACACAGTATTACAATCTCAATAAGGTATTTGTAAAAGTTTCTTATTTTTTCAATAATTTATAACAATTTAGTAAAAAAAATAGTCAATAGGGTCACTATTCTTTTCTCCCTCTATTCTGCTTTAATACATTGAACATTATTTTTTTTTCTTTTTTTTTAATTCAGGATATTGTGGGCACAGAAATATTTTGGTGACATGAAATGCATTTGCCTCGCTCAAGCTAGGGCTACAAGTGTGTCCTTCCCCCATACAGTGCACCCATTTCCATTGGTTGTGGGTGTACCATTTGATCCAGAAATCCCACTACTGGGCATCTATCCAAAGGAAAAAAAAATTGTATAATAAAGACATCTGCACTCCAATGTTTACAGCAGCACAATTCACAACTGCAAAGATGTGGAAACAACCCAAATGCCCATCGATCCATGAGTGGATTAATAAAATGTGGTCCATGTATACCACGGAATTCTACTGAACTACAAAAACCAATGGTGATCTAGCACCTCTTGTATCATCCTGGACAGAGATTGAGCCCATCCTTCCAAGTGAGGTATCACAAGGATGGAAAAACAAGCATCACATGTACTCACCATCAAACTGGTACTAACCGACCAACGCTAAGTTATTCACATGGTAGTGATACTCACCGGGTGCCGGTCAGGTGGGGGGGTTCACAGTACACCCACAACCAAAAGAAATATTTCTTGAATTCACTGAGGATAGCAGTCCTCTGTAAAACCCTCTTGAAAACTATAACTGGTAAAACTCAGAATACAGTTCTACAATTCTTTATTAGCAATTCCAAAATCTATAATGTTCTGCCAGCCTACTATTTATAGTGTAATTTTGACTACAAAACTCTTTTGGGAACCAAATCTGCCCTGAATCAAGTTTAGGCTATAATTTACTCCTTTCTTCCCAGCTTGCATCAATAGGCACAGAAATGATTAGTTATGGATGCTGTCCTGTTTTATTTCAAAGAAATATATAAAAATGTGGATTCTTGTCAGTTCTTATCCCATCGGCATGGCTGGATAGGAAACTTAAAGCTAGGCAGTCATTGATTCCTTTGCCTGTTCTGTCTCAACGCAGTTCAGATGCTGTGGTAGCATTGGGGGTGGGGGAGCGTGTTCTGCTTCAAGCCTGTGTGACATTCTGCAGGGCAGGGGTAAATCCACAGCAATGAAGCAGATTGATTAGGATGGACCCAGGACTGAAGTGTTCAGCACTTTTCCAGCTGGAGCTGCTCTGCCAAAAGCCTGGTGTACTACTGGACCCAATACAACATGCCTACGAGCTGCTACACAGGATATGAGGAGGACAAAGAGATTGCCCCAGCATTGAAAGGAGCCTCGAGCCCTGCGATGACCTGTCTGGATTGGAGTTTATGCAGGATCCAGAAGCCTGAGGCAGGCCAGGAGGACAATTGCTTCGGTTCTTGAGGGAGAGTGACATTCACAGGAGCGCAAAGGAGGCAGAACCTGCAGATCCAACCACTTTGCACCAGGGGAGGGCTGAGGTGTCTCTGAGGAGCTGGGCTCCCCCTCACTGCCCGTCGCTGGAGACTGTTGTGCTGGCCGTCCTGGAACGTCTCCCCCTCGTGGCCACACTCCAGACTGTAATTCCACATTGGCCGGCCCAGAGGGAATTTCAGAGGTGAATCCACCACAGGCATCATGCTGCAAGGGAACCGTGCAGCAACCCAAGCGGCCTTTCATAACCCTAATTTTCCTAGATTTTTAGAATTTCCAGCTTGAAATCACCCCCATTTGATCTGTGATAACCCCACAAGATTTTCTTTATAATTAATTGGCTTTCAAGGTACAGGGGAACTGTTTCTCAATGACATTTTACAAAACATCAAACTTAGAAATCATTTTTACCAATGCAAACTAGGCTGCAATAACAGAGAGTGAGGTTTCTCCATTTGGAGAGCCCCAGAGCAATGGGGACCAGGAATGCTCTGCAGAGTTGGGGAAGAGCAGGAACTCTTGAACCAGGGGAGCCCTGGAGCCACTTGAAGAGACGGTTTTCTGGGATGTTGCTGCCTCCTAGTGCAAAGCCACTTCTGGGCTGTGGACCTGGAGCAACACAGAGCAGGAGTTGGGTTGGGATGTGGTGGGTGTGGGAATCATAAATGAATCTTTTAATAGTCTCAATTTTTAATGAGAAGAGCAGAGAAAACTAGCTAACCAACTAAAGCAAAAGTGCCCAGCTTGTGCTCCATTTGCACTCACAATTCACCTCTGAGATTCAGTGACCTTTGGCTGACAACGAGCTAGAAAACTTGGTCTTCAGTCCTACGAAAAGCAGAAAATTTATTCTGCCAACACTTTGAAATAGCTTGGGAAAGGACCCTGAGCTCCAGATGAGAATGTAACTGGCCAATCCCATTACTACCGGCTGGTGAGACTTCTGACCTAAAGAACCCAGCTAATCTATTCCCAGAATTCTGCCCTACAGGATTTTAATAATAAATGAGTGCCAATTTAAAGCACCAGGTTTAGAGAAATTAGTTATTCAGCAATACAAAACAAATACATATGTCCAGCGTATGTTTAATTTATTCCAAATTGCCAAACAGTTTGCCACAGCGGCTACCTGTCATGTTATGCTCACACCAGCGCACGCAGTGTGAGAGATCCAGTTGCTCCACACTCTCACCAGCATTGGTATTACCAGTGTTTTTATTCTAGCCATTCTACCAAGTATGTGAAGTTATCTCATTGTAGCTTTCATTTCCTTTTCCCTCGTCGCTAATGGTAACCATCTTTTCAAGTGTTCATTGCCATATGTACATTTTTCTGGTAAAATATCTGCTCATATCTTTTCCCATTTTCTGATTGGAGTGTGTGTTTCCCAACAGTTGAGTTTAGAGAGTTATTTACATAATATGGATATAAGCCTTTTGCTAGATATGTGATTTGCTCATATGTTATCCCAATCTATGGCTTGTCTTTTCATTATCTTAACAGAGTTTTTGCAAAATAAAAGCTTTTAGTTTTGATGAAGTCCAATTTATCAATTATTCTCCATTGGAATCTTTATTTTTTTTTTCTTTTTTTTTTTTTTTTTTTTTTTTTTTTTTTTTTTTTTTTTTTTTTTTTTTTTTTGAGAGAGAATCTCCCTCTTTTGCCCAGGCTAGAGTGCCACGGCGTCAGCCTAGCTCACAGCAACCTCAAACTCCTGTACTCAAGCAATCCTTCTGCCTCAGTCTCCCAAGTAGCTGGGACTACAGGCATGTGCCACCATGCCCGGCTAATTTTTTCTATATATTTTCAGTTGTCTGATTAATTACTTTCTATTTTTAGTAGAGACGGGGTCGCTCTTGCTCAGGCTGGTCTCGAACTCCTGAGCTCAAACGATCCACCCGCCTCGGCCTCCCAGAGTGCTAGGATTACAGGCATGAGCCACCGTGCCTGGCCCTCTGTTGGAATCTTGCTTTTGTTGTCATGAGTAGGAATTCTTTGCTTAATTTTAAGTCTTGAAGATTTCCCCCTATATTTCTTTCTAAAAAGTTTACTATTTTGTTTTACATATAGATCGATAAGCAATTTGAATTCATTTTTGTACAAGATGTGAGGTTTAGGTTGAGATTTTTTCTTTTGCTTTCTTTTGTTTATTTTGGTGGTGTGGCTAGAGATGTCCAATTGTTCCAGCAGCAAAAGTTTAAAAGACAATTCTTACCTGATTGAATTCCTTTTACACATTTGTCAAAAATCAATTTGCCATATTTGTGTGGTTGATTTATGTAACTTCTATTCCATTCATCTATGTGTCTATCTCTCCATCAGTACCATAGTCCCTATATTCCTATAGCTATAAGTCTTTCAATCAAGTAGTGTGTGATTCCTTCAACTTTAAATTGAAGGAATTATTTTAGCAGAAACAGTCAAATTATTTTAGCAGAAACAGTCAAATACCACATGTTCTCGCTTGTAAGTGGAAAAAAAACAATGGGTATTCATGGAAATACAGAGTGGAATAATAGATATTAAAGACTTCAAAGTGTGGGATGGAGGGAGGGAGGTGGGGAAGGGATAAAAAATTATGTATTGGTTGAATGTACGCTGTTTGAGTGATAGGTACACCAAAAGCCCAGACTTCACCACTGCACAGTATGTCCAAGTAGCAAAACTACACTAGTAGCCCTTAAACTTATAAAAATAAAAAAATTATTTTAGCAATTCTAGTTCCTTTCTGTTTGCATAAAACTTATTTACTCAACTTGTTCATATCAACAAAATTTCTTGGGATTTTGATAGGAATTGTGTTAAATCTGTAGATAAAGATAGGGATTGGGCATAACTTTGACTTGAGCAGTACAAAAGTAATTTATGTAACTAAAAGTTTGTACCCACATAATATTTGGAAATGAAAAATAAATAAAAGTTATGTTTATGCTAAAAACAATTAAAAATAAAAAAGTTAAAAAAATTATCATAGGAAGCAACCAAGCTGTCCTTCAATAGGTGAATGCATAAACAAGCTAGTGTTACCTATATAATGGAATCTTATTCAGTGATAAAAATAAAGGAGCTATCAAACCATGACAATAAAAAAAAATGAAGAAAGATCTCAAATAAACAACCTAACATTGCACCTCGAAGAATTAGAAAAACACAAACAAAACAAGCCCAAAGTGAGGAGAAAATATATAATAAATATCAGAGCAGAAATAAATGAAATAGATCTTAGAAAATGGATAGAAAAGATCAATGAAACTTGGAGTCGATTTTTTGAAAAGATAAACAAATTTAACAAAACTTCAGCTGGATTATCTAAGAAAAAAGAAAGAAGTTTCAAATAAATAAAATAGTAAATGAAAATGGAGACATCACAACTGATACAACAGAATACAAAGGATCATAGGAGACTGTTATAAATAATCATACACCAACAAATTGTATAACCTAGAAGAAGTGAGTAAATTCCTTAACATACACAACCTAAGGAAATTGAATTATGAAGAAATAGAAAATCTAAACCCCCAATGAAAAGTAAGGAGGTCGAATCAGTACTAAAAAGTCTCCCATCACAGAAAAGCCCCTGACCTGGATGACTTTACTGCTGAATTTTTTCAAACATTTGAACAAGAGCTAATATCAATTATTCTCTAACTCTTCCAAAAAGTTCAAGAGGAGGGAATACCTTCAAACTCATTTTACAAGGACAGCATTGCCTAAATACTAAAACTGGAAAATGACACAACAAAAAAAGAAAACTACAGGCCAATATCTCTAACAACATAGATGCAAAAATCCTCAACAAAATACTGGCAAACTGAATTCACAATGGCACAGTAAAAAGATTATTCACCACTATCACATGGGCTTCATCCTAGGGATGAAAGATGGTTTAACATACATAAATCAATAAATATTATATATAACACTAACAGAATGAAGGACAAAAACCATATGATCATTTCCACAGGTACAGAAAATGCATTTGACAAAATTCGATATCCTTTCATGATAAAACCTCTCAACAAATTAGGTATAGAAAGAATGTACGTCAACACAATCAAGGCTCTGCATGATAAACTCACAGCTAACATCACACTGAACAGGGAAAAGTTACACATTTCTTCTAAGATCTGTATCAAGATGTGGATGCCCATTCTTGCAACTTTTATTAAACATGGTACTGGAAGTGCTAGCTAGAGCAATTAGGCAAAAGAAAAAATAAAAGTAATTCAAATTAGAAAAGAAGAAGTCAAACTGTCCCTGTTTACAGATGACATGATCTTGTATACAGAAACCATAAAGACTCTACCAAAAAATGGTTAGAACTTATAAATTCAGCAATATTGCAGGATATAAAATCAACATAGCCTTTCCCTCCTGGATGCCAATAAGGTCACCTGAGGCCTCTATGGAGATGGGCTATGTTGCTTCCTGGCTGCCTGGGGATGGGGGTAATGACAACTCCTCCCCCAGCTCCAAAGACATCAAGAAGATCCTGGACAGAGTAGGCATTCAGGTGAATAACAACCAGCTCAACAAGTTCATCAGTTGAACTTAATGGAAAAAACATTGAAGATGTCACTGTCCCTGGTATTGGCAGCTTTGTCAGTGCCCCTGCAGGGGGTGTTACTGGCTGTCTCTGCTGCCAAGGGCTCTGCAGCTCCTGCTGCTATTTCTACCCTGCTGCAGCAGAGAAGAAACAGGAGAAGGGGTCAGAATAATAAGATGTTCACATGGGTTTGGTCTGTTCAGTTAAATTCCTGCTCCCCTGCAAATGAAACTTTTTTACATATCAAAAAATAAAATGAAATTAATGTACAAAAATCAGTAATGTTTCTATACACAAGCAGCAAACTATCTGAAAGAGAAATCAAGGAAACAATACCATTTACAATAGTTACCCCCCAAAAGTAAAATACTTAGAAATAAATTTTCCTAAGGAGGTGACAAACCTATACACTTAAAACTATAAAACACTGTTGAAAGAATTTGAAAAAGACAAATAAATAAAAAGACATCCCATGTTTAGGGATGGGAAGAATTAGCAATGTTAAACTGTCCATAATACTCAAAGCAAACTACAAAGTTAATGCAATCCCTATCAAAATACCAATGACATTCTTTATAGAAATAGAAAAAAAAAATCCTAAAATTTGTATGGAACCACCACAGACCCTGAATAACCAAAGCAATCTTGAAAAGAAAAAAAAAAGAGAGCAAAGCTGAAGCCATCACACTAACTGATCTCAAAATCTATTACAAAGCTATAATATCATATGCAAAATGACATGGTAATGGCATAAAAACATAGACCCATGGAACAGAAAAGAGATCACCGAAATGAATCTACCCATTAATAACTAATTTTAGACAAAGACGCCAAGAACATACCATGAGGAAAAAACCTGGCATGGGTGGGGAATCTGCACTGCAGCCTTGGGGCCACATGTGGCCTTCTGGATCCTTGACTGGGGCCTTTTGGCTAAATCAAAAGTTTACGGAACAAATCCTTTTATTTATTTTTGCTGTTGTTGTTGTTGAGACAGAGTCTCATTCTGTCACCTGGGCTAGAGTGCAACCTAGCTCACAGCAATCTCAAACTTCCCAACTCAAGAGATCCTCCTGCCTCAGCCTCCCAGGCAGCTGGGACTACAGGCATGCACCAGTACTCCAGGATAATTTTTTCTATCTTTAGTAGAGATGGGGTCTTGCTCTTGCTCAGGCTGGTCTCCAATTCCTGACCTCGAGAAAGCCTCCTGCCTTGGCCTCCCAGACTGCTAAGATTACAGGTGTGAGCCACCTTCCCCTGCCAACAAATCCTTTTAATTAAAGGGATTTGTTCTGTGAAGTTTGGATTCAGTCAAGGGGCCATACGTGGGGATCTGGAGGGCCACATGTGGTCTTGAGGCAGGAGGTTCCCCACCCTTGAATGGATTAAAGATGTAAATGTAAAATCTGAAACCATAAAACTACTAGAAAAAAAAAAGGGGGAAAGCTCTATGACATTGGTCTGGTTGATTTTGTGGAATCTAAAGAGTTGATCTCATAGAAGTAGAGAGTAGGATGGTGGTTACCAGGGACTAGGGTGGTTGTTGGAAGTTGGGGTGGGGAGATTTTTTTTTATTTCAGCATATATGGGGGTACAGATGTTTAGGTTATGTATGTTGCCCTTGCCCCCCCTTCTCCCCCAAATCTGAGCTTCAAGCATGTGGATGATGTTAAGATATGAAATTTCAGTCACATAGGAGGAATAAATTCAAGAGACCTATTGAACAACATGGTGACTATAATTAACAATATATTGTATTCTTTTTCTTTTTCTTTTTCTTTTTTTTTTTTTTTTTTTTTTTTTTTTTTTTTTTTTTTTTTTTTTTTTTTTTTTTTTTTGAGACAGAGTCTCACTCTGTTGCCCAGGCTAGAGTGCCATGGCATCAGCCTAGCTCACAGCAACCTCTAACTCCTGGGCTCAAGCAATCTTTCTGCCTCAGCCTCCTAAGTAGCTGGGACTACAGGCATGCGCCACCATGCCCAGCTAATTTTTTCTATATATTTTTAGTTGTCTGATTAATTTCTTTCTATTTTTTTCGTAGAGATGGTCTCACTCTTGCTGAGGCTGGTCTCGAACTCCTGAGCTCAAACGATCCACCCGCCTCGGCCTCCCAGAGTGCTAGTATTACAGGCGTGAGCCACCGTGCCCAGCCCAATATATTGTATTCTTGAAAACTGCTTAAAGAGTGGAATTGAAGTGTTCTCACCACAAAAATGATAACTATGTGAGGTAATTCACATGTTCATTAGCTAGATTTAGTTATTCTACAATGCATACTTTGAAAAACCATGTAGTACACAATAAATACAATTTTATCCATAAATTTAAAAAATTCATGGGAAAATAGGGGGGTACTTGCTAAGGACAAGAGGCAAGCTATACCCATCAGCAGTGGTGCCATGGAGACCCACTGTGCTTGGACAAATGAGGTGTGCTGCCACCTATTAATAGAAACAGCTGGGCCTGGGAACCAGCAGTGCTGAGATTTACCAGTGTAGCCAACCCCAAATTTTCTTTTGTTGGCTCAGTTAAACTGTTGCCACCAAGAAAACCATAAGGGCATAGAGGAAAGTATGGTACTGATATTGAGCAAATGCCGGCTCAGTCAAAATACACTTAGAAATTACATAGACATGAATCTCACACTTGATGCATCAGGCCGTGAAAAAATATAAGTAAATAAATAACACGGACAGAGACCCACTGCCCAACCTTACTAGCAAAAGTATTAAAAAAGCACCAGGTTCGGCGCAACCAACAGTGTAGCCACTGGGAAATGGCTGACTCAGGACAATAGCAGTGCTAGGAGTGAGAAAGGGACGTCACAGAAAACTCGCAAGTTCTGCTAATGGAGAAAGTTCTGTTAGAAGTCAAGAACAGTGCCACACCTAGAAATCGCTGGGCAGGGTAGGAGCAGAGCCCCCAGCAAGAACCCGGAACCAGGCACCAGCCAGGCCCAGACTGAGCTCTGGTCCCAGGCTCCTGAGCGAATGCAAGTCAGAGAGCAGGAGGCTGGGGGGTGACTATCAATCAATAGATGAAATACAGAATGTTTAATAAAAATGAATAAACTAAATAATTAAATATCTAAAGCGCAATAGAAAACAATAGAAATAGAACACATTGCTCCAGAATAAAATGCACCGAAAGAAAATTTAAAATGCAAAGCATACGGAAAACTAATTACACAAATTGAAACTGCGAACACTGTTAAACAGTGCAGCTCTATGATTATCGCTGTCGCTCATAAACCAGGGTGAATGTTACACCTTTACTGGGATTTCCTACAACTAAGAAATCTCAGTCACCGGTAAAATGGGATATGTTATGCCTAAATTTCCACTCGCCTGTATACCCAATACCTGAGGCAGGTAAAAATCACAAGCATAGCTGAAGGGGGACGACTCACTGCCAGTTTCAGGAGGGCAGCAGGGCTGCTAGCGACAAACACTCAGCTCAGCGCCACAACCAAGAAACCGCCAGCTCTGCTCTGCTAGAAAGCGCGACCCAGAAAACGGTATCTCAAAACGCTTATATTGTTCACATGTGGCAAATAGTGGTGCAGGAGCCTAGAAAAAAAAGGCTCTGTTAAACAAAGGGATCTATGACAAAAATTACAAGTTCGCAAAAACAGCCAGTTTGTAGAAATGAATAGTCTTGTCAGAAAACAAAAGGCAAACTTGATGTGAATATGTTTTGTGACAGAAGTGCCGCCACAAATGGAGGTAACCCTGGCACAGGAAGACCAGCGTTGCTGCAACCTTGTTAGCTACTACGTGGTGAACCTAGAGGGGCTGCTAATGAGAGCCTTGTGGCACAGGGATAATGAGAAACCCACCGCCCAGTGCAATGATCGGTACTGCCACAGAAAAACGTCTGACTTGGCACAAGTAACAATGCTACCAGTAAGAAACCATCACTTTAAAGAGACCAGCCAAGGACACGACTGAGAAATACCCAGGCTAGGAGTAAGGATAGCTTTTGTTCTGAAAGGCATCTGGATAAACTGAGAAAGAGCCAGGTGGTTGCTCCAAACGGCGAGGCAACTGAGGAAACGCAGGCACCCAGCATGTCAGAGTACTGGGTTCCAGCAAGTGTCTATAGAAGCAACTAGCAATGCTGCCACCAAGGAATACCTGGCATGGCAAACTAGAGGTATTGCCACATAGAAAGGGCCACTCAGGCAAAAACAGCACAGAGGTTTTAGCTCCCTAGGGTCACGGGAAAGTGCAAACCAGAAAGTATAAAGCTGAGGGTGGGCAAAAGAAAAATCAATAACAATTATTCCGCTAAGGGAAAATTACTTGAAAATAAAGCACATCAAGGCATTTGAAAAAAATCACTGAAAGAAAATCCAAAATGTAGCAAACAGACCCTACGAAGAAAAACATGCAAACACTAATAAATGGCACAGTTCGATAACTGTGATATCCTTGTCATGCCTATCTCACTATCTGCTTGGTCTAAACTGGGATTTCTGCAAGAAAGGAATTGCAAGCACTGCTAAATCTATATTTGCTTTGATTAAAAGCACTCCTTCGCCAATATGCCCCAACATCTGTATTTGAAACTCACAGGCATAATTAAAGCAGGGGTAGATATTACAAAACTGAAACATACCAGGACTAAGAAACAACAGACATGGCTACCCTACTGTGGTTTCAACTACATCCAGACTTGCAGGAACTAAGAAATCCAATTAACAGGACACTCCAAATTTCAAGCAAGGCTTAAACACCATGTGTTGCCCTAAGAAAACCCTACTCTGGAACTTCATCAATATAAGAAATTCTGAAAACGGAAGTAAGAAATCTCCATAAGGAATACAACGATAATTCTTCAGCTTAAATGAGGAGTTCCTATGGCAGAGAAATCATAATACAGGCTACATTCCGTCGATGAAAAAGCCTGAAAAGGCAGGAAAGGCAAACCAAGTTCTTCGAAGGCTATGCACAATGCCGAACCAAGAATTAGGGTCAGAAAGTAGACAGCACTCACAGTCAAAAAGATGCCCGCCATTAAAGGTCTTGGTGTCATGCTCTGTGTTACTGCAGTTGGGAGAACCAGCCCAGGGAAGCTGCTACATTGTGACTATCTCAGGTTCCTCTGCTCAGTCAAAATTTTTCCCGGTGCCTCTGACTTTTGGAACCAACGGAACTCAGTGGGCTGCGCTACACATCGTCCCCACATGCTCTGGACTCTGGGAAAAAGTCCACTGTGCAGGTTGTCCAGGCACAGTCACCAAAAAGGACTGCAAGCAGTTCTGAATCCGAGTAGACGAATAGCTGCTCTCCTAGAACAAGACAGAGAACGAGAGGACCTGGTCCACAATCTTCTGTCTTCACGATCACCACGGGCTGAAATTCTGGCGCCACGTCTAAGAAAGCGAAAACCTTCCCCACACCGGGCAGAAACGTGGCTCCAAACCATAATCCGAAGGTCAGGACAACACTAGAGTTTGTACTGGCAGATCCAGGAGGAAAGCTTGCCACAATAGCACCAGCTT